>CAUYON010092237.1:0-11317 GCA_963573935.1 Arctocebus calabarensis
GGATTTTTGGTCTTCAGGATATATACCCAATAAAGGAATTATAGGATCGAATGGCAGATCTATTTTTAGATCTCTAAGTATTCTCCAAATGTATTTCCAAAAGGAATGTACTAGTTTGCATTCCCACCAACAGTGTAGAAGTTAACTAATTTGAAGGAATCTACTAGACTTATAGAAATACTTAATAACGAAATATTAGAAATAATCCTCCGAGTAACAGAACAAGAAGATCCATTATCACCATTAACTATTCTGAACGATGAGACGGAAACTCTACAATGTTCTGCTAAGATAAAAAATTAAGAATTACAGGAAATGGAAAGAAAGAGATAAAATTTTCCTTATTTGCAGGTGATGTGAACATTTACATAAAAAAATCTAAAAAATGTCAATGTACAAAACTATTAGTAAATTCTGGATACAGTGGCATATGCCTGAGGTCTCAGCTACGTAGGAGGCTGAGGTAGATGGAACTCTTGAGCCCAGGAGTTTAAAGATAGCCTGGGCAACATAGTGAGACCCCCCATCCTTAAAAAATAAAAGAAAACTATTATAGTGAATAAGGTAGTTCAGCAAGATTACCGGACTGAAGATTAAATACAGAAAAAAACTTACCCTTCTAAGTCAGCAATAAATAATTTAAATCTATTAAATTACTATTATATTGCTGGTATATTAAGACATACCAAAGGTCTTAATATTGGCAGCAAATAGAGGGGTGGAATAGAATATAAAACTCACAAACAGATCCATAAGTACATTAAAAATTATGTGTGGGAAATACAAGGTGTCCCACAAGTCACCGTACATAAGAAAACAGATATCTTGGAATGTGTTCACCATGAGTGGGAGAGAAGACTTTATGTGTATGAAGAAAGAGGTGGCGAACATGTAAAGAATATTTTGTAAATATCTTATAAAATTTTATAATGAATACTTTATAAATAAAGGTACATTTAGCCATAATTTCCCATCTCCCCTATGTATGGTGAGTTTTGGAGCAGTGGTAGCTTCCATTTTGAATCAGTGAGGAAAAGACCGATCATTCAATAACAGTGCTGTGAACACTGGCTCACGATAAGAAAAGAAATAAGACCAGACTTTCTTCTTGTACTAAAAAATAATTTTCATATATATTAAGGACCAAAATATGAAAAGCAAAACTTTAAAACAGAAGAAAATATAAATAAATATTTTAAAGGTTTTGGCAATAGAGAATGCCATCAACAAAATATAAGCAGTGGATAGGAAATGCTGTAACACATATAACAAATAGGGATTCATGTTTCAGATATTTAAAGAACTAAAAGTCAACAAGAAAAACACAATCCAGTAGAAAAAAGGCAAATGAAGTAAAAAGAAATTTATAGGGCAATTTCTCAATGTAATACTGATCAGAAAAGTACAAAACATACAATCAACTTTATTGAATCCATAAGATGGTAGAAAATTTAAGTCAGTTAATATTAAGTGTTGGCATGATTCTGGGGGATTATAATGAATATTCTTGTGTACTGCTAGTAGATCTATAAATTAATGAAGCCTCCTTGAAGAGAAATATAGCAGTTAGGTAGTTGGGCTACAGATGCCAAACTAATTCAAGGTTTGATTCACAAAGAGATAATTTATGAAAATGAGAGCAGAGGAAGGGAACTGTTACCTCTTTAGGCTCAAGGGGACAAGGGGAAGGAGGGAAAGTTTCTGGGAGCCTGGAGGAGGAAATCTGGCCAAGGAGGAGCAGTGCTCTTCCATTTAGGAACATGGGCCAAGAAATCTTGCAGGGAGGAAGCCAGGTGAATAGATTCCAAAAAAAATAACTAGACTTCACTCTTCCTCAGATATTCTGCTGGGATTCTCATCAGATAAACCCATGCAGGAGCTGAGGTCCGTTTCTGTAGGTCATAGAGTTGTCTTCCCAGGGTGGGGTAGACTGGAGAAAGTGCTGGAGGGGCACACAGAAGACGTCTGGCAATATCAGAAATTAGTGAATTGAAAGTATTCGTGCCCTACAACCGGCTATTCCACTGATAATTGTTAAAGAAACTCTGTCCCATGTACATAAGGACACATACATATATGTATAGTACAATCCTGTTGAGAGGACTAAGTTAAAAAAAAGAAATCAAAATTTTATCAGTGGGGTATATGGAGGTGAATTGTGGGACAGACATGTGATGGGATATTTTAGAACAGTTAAGTGCAATTAATCACTTCTTCTCTTTTTGACATGGATGCATCTGAGATCAATGTCAATGGGAAAGTAAAGAGCAGAATGAGATGTAAGTACCACCCCATAGTAGCCTGGAGTGCCTTTGGTACCATCAACAGAAAACACAACCACAATGGCTTAATCAGATTATAGTGGGGTTTATTCCTCTTACCCCTGAAAAGTCAAGTTAGACCTTCCAGAGCTGGTGCAACTGCTCCAGGCTGTGTATAAGGAGGGCTCTTTCAGCCTCACTGTTCTTAGTATATGGCTCCATCTTATGGCTTTCAGGCACTTACTATGAGCCCCACTTTTTTGCTTAAAATTGAACATCTCAGTTTATTTAGCAATTCTGTTAGCCTAGACTTTCCCATGTCTTTAGTATTACTTTTCAAGTAGACTTGAAATGTATAAATAGTTTTAAAATCAAGTGAATTTAATCTAGCTGAGGAAATATGTACCTTTTAGGTGGACCAACTCTGGTGCCCCTGAAGGTATGTACAATGCATAGTAAGTATGAAGCAGGCAGTCTGAACAAGACTGAGTCATACATCCCTCCACACCACCACCAATCTTAGTCTGTGGAACAACAAGCCGCAAACTCTAGCTGTCTCCACTGTCATGTGTGGGCTTCATAAGTTTGATTTTACAGATAACCAGTTTCTACTTCTAATCTGCAACTGGCTGCACAGCTTGGCCTTTGAATTTTGTATTTTTGAAAGGGAGAGCAGAAATAGAGGGAGTCTTAACAGATAATTTATTCTCTGATTGACATTTGTCTTGTGGATTCTGAGCACACCTGTGCCATTTTAGAGAAATGAAGCAGTTTTAATTATATGTCACTACAATATATAAAAATATTTCTCTCCAACAAAAATACAGTCCTGGCAATGTGAAAAAGTGGACTTGTTAACTCATGTAGAGTATCATTTCTGGTACAAGGCATGGTAACAAATGCTTTATCGTAGATAATAACAATAGAAATTATACTAGCTACTATGAACTCAGTATTATATAAAATCTTTTATATTTCTTAGTTCACTTAATCCTTACCGACTTCATCAAATATGTTTACTACTAGCTAAATGGCTAGAATATAGTAAGTGCCCAATTAAAGTATTACTTTTAGTATGATTACTAATCCTGTTTCCATTTGATAGATGACATGGCAGAGAGAGCTTAGGTAGCTTTCTAAAAACTGCACAGTGGCAGAGCTGAAATTGGAATTCAGCTCTATCTGTCTATCTGGCCTCATTCAGTTTGCATTGATTCTAAAGTTGCATTAATTGTAACATACAAAATCTTTTATATTTCTTGGTTTACTTAATCTTTACGGACTTCATCAAATATGTTTACAGTTAGCTAAATGGTTAGCATATAGTAAGTGCCCCATTAAAAGTATTATTTTCAGTATGATTATTAATCCTGTTTCCGTTTGATAGACGACATGGCAGAGAGAGCTTAAGTAGCTTTTTAAAAACTGCACAGTGGCAGAGCTGAAATTGGAATTCATGTCTAGCTGACCTCATTCAGTCTGCATTAATTCTAAAGCTCTACGGCCACTTCCATGTCATTGCATTTAACACTCTGACAAAGACCCTTCCTCAAGATGACATTTACTTTTTGGATTAAGAACTTAAGGTTGATAGAAGATAATTTTAATGATAGTCTATTTCCTGACCTATGCAAGGGCACTGCTGGTTAGTGGCAGGAGTTGGGTTCCCTGGGAAGCAAATACCAATGGAGATATGTGTGCAAGACATTGTTAGGGAGTGCTCTAGAAAGCAACACCTGTGCAAAGGAGGGGAGCAAACAGGCAGAGGGAGAGGCTGGGCTGTGAAGTAGTTTCAGTGAAGGCCTCAGCGGCCAGCCCCATTGGAAATTCTGAAGTGGGACGGTCCTTCAAAGATGTCCTGAGTTGGGACAAGGGCTCCTGAAATTGGAGCCTATATATTCCTGTGTTGATGAGTCATTCCTGGAAATAGGAAATGCTTTGGGGAACTCAGCTATCTTGGGAAAACTCCCAAAGAGGGCTGATAGCCATCTGCTAGCTGCACTCCCAGCAGGTGGGAAAATAGATCCTTCATTCCTAAAGAGATATTTGGGAGCCACATCATGCATTCACTTCAGGACACAAAACCTTACTCAGATTCACATTCCACATTTTTCTTTCATTCTATACTGCTATTTAGAAAACAATTTAAAGACTTTACATAATAACTTTAACCTTTTGTTTCCATATTTTAAGTTTAATCTTGGTATGCCCACAGCTAAGTTTGAGTGTTGATTATAACATTAACCGCTAACATGACAGTTAATTGTAGTATTACTCTTCTAATAAGAGTTAATTGTAATATTGCTACTAGTTTGATAGTTAATTGTGGTATTATCACTGAAAATTCTATTTAACAGCTTGTCTTTTTAATGCCTTACATTGAGGACAGGGGAAATTGTACATATGCAACTCTCAAGATTGTTTTAATTGGATGAATCTTGAATCCATGATAAGAAGTTGTATTTAAATCTGGTCTAAATCTTGTCACACACAGGAAACTTTGCTGATTTTTCCTCTGTAGCAGTTTTTGTTTTGTTTTGTAGGAGGGTTTTAGGTTGAGACTGAGCCCTACTCCCACAGGGAAAGATAAGTGAAATCTGTCACTACAATTCCAACTATGGAAATGTAAAAACAAAAACACCCCCTTTACGCTCGGTGCCCATGGTACAGTGAGTGGTATGGTGCCAGGCACACACACTGAGGCTGGCAGGTTCGAAACTGTCCAGGGCCAGCTAAACAACAATAACAACTGCCACAAAAAATAGCTGGGCATTGTCGTGCGGCTGTAGTCCCAGGTGCTTGGGAGGCTGAGACAAGAGAATTGCTTAAGCCCAAGAGTTTGAAGTTGCTGTGAGCTGCGACGCCAGGTCACTTTACCCAGGGTGATATAGTGGGACTCTGTCTCAAAATTAAGTAAATAAATAAATAAATAAAATAAACACTCCCTTCAACCACACCCTCTCCAAGGAAACAGTCTTACAAAGTGGTTTTATTTTGGTTTTTAAAGTCTGCATCTTTCAACAAATTAATCCCACTGTTTCTCTTAATAGTAAAAAGTATTAGGCTTTCTGATCTCATATAAAATAGCAGTTTTAGCTTTCTACCTTGACAAATAGGATTTAATATAACAAAAATTATATGTGTAAAATGACAATGCTAATATGACTGAAATTTGGCAAATTATCAAAGATGGTTGATAGTTCTTATTCTTGTGTTTACCTAAATGTTCTGTTTATGGGCTAATAATATTTGGATGATAATTATGTATAAACATGCATAATTTATAAATTATGTACTTAATTCTCAAAAGATATCTTCTACTAACTTAAAAAAAAATAAAATATGTAACATGGGTATAGTGCTTGTACATATTAAGTATGCAGTAATTGTTTACTGGATTGAAAGGCCATTACAAATAAGCTTCCTCAAACTATTATATTGGCAACAACCAAACGGTAAGAATAACTCTCATAATATCAAATCCCTGAATGTGAGATTAATAGCAAAACCTGTTATTAACAATTCAATTCTTTTAAGCATTGACTCTCTTACATCAAGCCCCTAATGACTTTGTTCTAATTTCAAGAATTCCAAACTGGATCCATTTCTGCCATCAGTGTTATCCTGATTCCTTTAGTCTGACTTATCTGCTTTACAGCTGAGGAAACCAAGACTCAGAAGATGTACAAGTTAAAGACTAGGCTGAAACTGGGGTACCTTCTGTTCCATCTCACTTCAGCATAGAGGTAAGAAGATTAGGGGTTTAGAGGGAAGGGAAGCATGAAACAGTAGATATGAACTTCAAAAGAAAACAAAGATTGAAATGTTAAGTAATGGAAACGAAGAAAATTCATGGAAACAATTACGAAGGCCAGTTGAGAAGAAAAAGGTGAAAAATACTCTCTACTGAAATAAGTCCAGAGATAGTGGCACTTTTCAAAGTGTCTTTTATTACCCTCCCTCCAAAAATGTTACACAGTATGAAAAACTGTTCATTTTGTATAAAATGTTGATAAGATCATCTGAACTCATAGGTAAGGGAATATATTGGTTCAGAATTAGTTTCTCTAATAACTAACAAATGCGTCAAATAAGTCCAGTATAACATTTTTATTGGCACTTGAAATAAATGTATTACTCACTAGTGGATATGCCAAAAGAAAATCTCCACCCTATTTCCACCCCCACAGAGCTACAAATGATTATTTATTAAGCAGTGAAAGAATGACGTGGAGTGCAAAACAGAAGTCATCACAGTTATCTGTGTTCTTCAAGATGAACTTTCATCATAGTGTTAAAAGATTTTTTTTAAAAAGTTTGCATTATAAAAACTTGCCATATAAAAAAACTTTAGTTTTAGCCGGTGCCTGTGGCTCAAGGAGTAGGGTGCCGGGCCCCATATTCTGGAGGTGGTGGGTTCAAACCCAGCCCTGGCCAGAAACTGAAAAAAAAAAAAAATTAAAAAAAACTTCAGTTTTGATTCTGATACTTGAAACTCTGGCTGAATTTATTTAGGAAAGATAGCTACTGTTTTAAACTTTTAAATATCTTGCTTCTCATATTTAATAAATATAATTCATTTAAATATTTTTAAAAATAAATTTATGAATAATTAATAAATATAATTCATTTAAATATTTTAAAAATAAATTTATGAATAAATAATTGAATAATTTATCATTTATTAATAATTCAATTTAATTATTGAATAATATAATTTAAATTGAAGTATATTTATTCCTGCCCCCACAGTCTCCTCCCTTGACAGCCTCCTACCCCTAACAGCTTCTTTTTGTAAGTGGGATTGAGTTCTTGATATGATTTTCAGCTAGGTCATTATTAGTGTATTTCAGTGCTATTGATTTGTGTATGTTGACTTTATAACATGAGATGTACTGAATTCATTTATCAAATCTAGGAATTTTTCAGAGCTGTGTTCAGGATTTTCTAGGTATAGGATCGTATCATCAGCAGAGATAATTTGGTTTCCTGTTTTCTAATGTGGATGTCCTTTATTTCTTTCTCTTGCTGAAAGAAGGGATTGCTCTGGCTAGGGCTTCTAATACTCTGCTGAATAGAAGTAGTGAATGTGGGCATCTGTGTCTTGTTCTAGTTATTAGGAGACTGCTTCAATAAAGCAGACAAAAACAAATGCTGGGGAAGAGATGCCCTATTCAATAAATGGTGCTGGGAAAATTCTCTCTCCCCGTATACAAAAATTACTCAAAATGGATTAAATACTTAAATGTTAAGACCTGAAGACACAAATTCTAGAACAAAGCTCTTCTGGACATTGGCCTAGACAAAGAATTGATGACTAAGCAAATACAACAAAAACAAACAAATGGGACTTAATTAAACTAAAAAGTTTCTGCACAGCAAACAAATGAACAAAAAAACCCACCCCAAAACAAAATAAGCTAATAAAAACCCCTGACAGAATAAATAGATAATCTACAGAATGGGAGAAAATATTCCCAAACTACACACCTGACAAAGGACTAATTTCCAGAATCTTTAAGGAACTCACACAACTTAACATGAAGGGAAAAAACCTAATAACTCTATGAGAAACTGGGCAAACAACATGAACAGACATTTTTCAAATGAAGACATGCAAATGGCCAACAAATATATGAATAAAATGCTTAGCATCACTAACCATAGGAGAATGCAAATTAAACTAATTTTAATTCTCACTAGAATTAAAAATCTGGAATAAGATACTACCTTATTCCAGTCAAATGGCCATTATTAAAAAATAAACAATAGAGGTCTTCAAGAACTCAAAGAAAAAGGAATGCCTACACAGTGTTTGTGCAGATATCAAATTAGTATAACCTCCAGGGAAGACAGTATGGAGATTCCTTAAAGAACTAAAAATAGATCTACCATTTGACTCAGCTTTCCCATTACTGGGTATCTACTAAAAAAAAAAAACTGTATAAAAAAGACACCTATACCTGTGTGTTACTTGCAGCACAACTTACAAATGCCTGTTTTGTCAACAGATGGTAGTAGTTATATGGTTTTATTTCTGGTTTCTCTATTCTGTTCCATTGATCTGTCTGTCTACTTTTATATCAGTATCATGCTGTTTGGTTACTATAAGTTTGTAGTATAATTTGATGTCAGGTAATGTGATTACTCTGGATTTGTTCTTTTTGCTTAGGACTGGGTTGGCTATTCAGGATCTTTTTTGATAAATAGAATCCGTGTATGAAAAACTCACAGCCAACATCATAATGAATGGAGGGAAAGTTGAAGGCATTCTCCTTAAGAACTGGAAGAAGACAAGGATGCCTACTTTCACAGCTTCTATTCAACATAGTACTGGAAGTCCTAGATGGAGCAATCAGGCAAGAGAAAGAAACGAAGAGTCTCCATTGGTCAAACTCACTGTTAGCTGATGATATGATCTTATGTCTAGAAAACTCTAGCCACTCCTCCAAAAGACTTCTAGAATTGATAAATAAATTCAGTAAATTGATAAATAAATACAAATCAGCAGCATTTCTATACACTAATAACAGCCAAGCTGAAAATCAAATCAAGAATTCAATACCATTTACCATTGCTTAAAAACAAACAAACAAACAAAAAAAAAACCTTAGAAATACATTTATCCAAGATAGCAAAAGATTCCTATAAAGAAACAAAATACTGGAAGAAATTGTTGATGACATAAATGGAAAAGCACCCCATGCTTATTGACAGCAAGAATTAATATAGTTAAAATGTGTGTATTCCCATCAAAATTACCAACATAATTTTTTACAGAATTAGACAAAGTAATCCTAAATGTCATAGGAATATTTTTTAAGAGGGGGGTTCTCATCTTATGCCCAAGCTAGAGTGCAGAAGTGTGATCACATAACTCACTACAGCCTTGAACTCCTGGGCACAGCTGATTCTCCTGTCTAAGCCTCTCAAGTAGCTAATACTACAAGCGTGCCCTGCCAAACCCAATGCCCGGCTGGTAGTATTTCTATACGGTACTGTGCTTAGAAATACATTTAACAAAATAAGAGCAAAATTTATACTCTGAAAACTGTAACACATTGTTGAAAGAAATTAAAGATTTAAATGAATGGAAAACCATCCATTTTCATGCATTGGGTGATTTACTATTGTTATTATGGCAATATTCCATAAACTGATCTACAAATCAATGTAATCTCTATCAAAATCCCACATTTAAGGTCAATTGATCTTCAACAAAGGTTTCCAAGACAATTTAATGGGAGGGGGAAATACAGTCTTTTCAACAAATGATGTTGGGACATCTGGACATCCACATGCACAAGAATAAGTTGGGACCTCTACTTCACACCTTATACAAAAATTAACTCAAAATGGATCAGCAATCTAAATATAAAAGCTAAAAATATAAAAATCTTAGAAGACAACATAGATATAAATATTTATGATCTTGGGTTTGGCAATGGATTCTTGTATAGGACACAAAAAGCTCAAGCAATAAGAAATAAAACAATTAGGCTTCATTAGAATTAAAAATTTCTATGCATCAAAAGATATTATTAAGAAAGCGAAAGGAGAACCTAGAGAATGGAAAAAATATTTGCAAATCCTATATCTGATAAGGATCTAGTACCCAGAATACATAAAGTACTGCTACAACTGAATAAGACAACTCAATTACAACATGGTCAAAGGACTTGAACAAACATTTCTCCAAGGAAGTTATACTAATGGCCAATAAGTAAAGGGAAAAAAGTACTCAACAACCTTAGCTGTTGTTACAGGGAAGTACAAATCAAAACCACAATGAGGGAACACTTCACATCCAGTAGGATGGAAATAATAAAAAATGTATGTGTTGGTGAGGATGTGGAAAAATTAGAACTCTCACAATTGGCAAAAATGTAAAATGGTGCATGTATTTTAGAAAATATTCTGGCAGATCTTCAAATAGTTAAATATTGAGTTACCATATAATCCCACAATTCTACTCCTAAGTATATACCCAAGATAAATGAAAAGTGGAAATCCAAATGTTCATGAGTTGATGAACGGGCAGATAAATGTAATGTATAATGAAATTCTCAGCATAATAGGAAATGAAATATTCATACATTCTGAAACATGGAAGAAATGTGAAAACATGCTAAGTGAAAAAATTTAGTCACAAAGGACCACACATTGTATGATTCCATTTATATAGAATAGCCAGAATAGGCAACTTTATAGAGACAGAAAGTAGAAAGTAGATTAGTGGTTGCCTAGGGCTAAGTAGGGGTGGGAGTGGGATTAGGGATGTTGACTAAAAGGTAAGGAGTTTTTGTTTGGGAGTAATGAAAATGTTCTAACATTGATTTTGGTTATAGATAAGAAATTCTAATATACAAAGAGCCACTGAATTGTATTCAGTGAATTTCACTTAGCATGTTTTCACATTTCATCCATGTTTCAGAATTGTATGTTTCAGCAGGTACATTATCCCAAGAAAGCAGTTATAAAGAAGAAAGATCAGCTGAGTAAGCAAATACAAGATCAAGCATACGGCTTCATAGTATAGTTATATGCTGTATAACGACATTTCGGTCAATGATAGACCATATATGATGGTGGTCCCATAAGATTACAGTGGAGCAGAAAAATTCTTATGATCTAGTGACATCATGATCATTGTAACATCATAGCACAATGCATTTATTCATGTGTTTGTGGTGATGCTAGTATAAACAAAAAGTCTAGCCCATACAATTATTTATATAATACATCATACTTGATAATAAACTATTGAGTGTATTACTGATCTGATATTTACTATATGATATATTGTTTACAGTGCATTCTACTTATTAGAAAAAAGTTAAGTGTAAAATAGCTCAGGCTGGGGGCGGCTCCTGTGGCTCAGCGTGTAGGGCGCCGGCCCCATATACAGAAGGTGGCGGGTTCAAGCCCGGCCTCGGCCGAACTGCAAAACAAAAAAATAGCCAGGCGCTGTGGCGGGCGCCTGTAGTCCCAGCTACTCGGGAGGCTGAGGCAAGAGAATCACTTAAGCCCAAGAGCTGGAGGTTGCTGTGAGCAGT
>CAUYON010092238.1:0-15571 GCA_963573935.1 Arctocebus calabarensis
AACGTACAACCTTACAAATGTATTTGATTGTTGGCTAATTTATTCACTCAAACCTGAGGTTCAGAGTGTGCAGGAGCTATGCTGTTTGACTGTAAGCCATAAGAGCCCATTCCAGAGATGGCCCTGCCCCCTACCCCAAAATAAGAATATCTGCTCAATGAGGCCAGAGGGAGAAAGACGGATGGGTCTGCTGCGTTTCCCACTCAGCCTGTTAACGTTAGATCATGCACATTTGGTTCAATCCTATTTGAACCTAAGCTTAAAAATAGACAATTTCCCCTGCATCTCTGATCTTTATCCTCAAGGCTCCCATGTATGCACATAAATAAATTTGTATGACTTTTATCTTGTTAATTAATTTATCTCATGTCAGTGATTTAAAAAAAAAAAAACTTTAGGGGGCCAACAGCCTTGATTCCTGAATACACGTAGTGGTCAAAGAAAACGAAAAATTAAGAGAATTACCTAGTTTCACACAATTGACATGCATTTTTACAAATTTTCACTGTCTAATTTCTTTTTATTCCCTCTCTGTGGTGTTTGTGATATATAAAGTCATCAAAGTCTAATTATCTGTATTGTTCCATATGCCACAATATTTGTTCAGCATGTGGGTAAAAATTTTTGACCCCAGGTAAGGTAAACTCATTAAAAATTGACCAAATGACCCACGGTATGATAAAACCAGATGGTATCATTACTCAGAGATGGCAAAGAATATCAAAGTGTTACAATCGCACTCCTCTGCCTTCCCTGTGAGGAGTGGCTTTTATTTGGCAAATAGAGGATTGACTTAAAAATCTGGCAAATTATTTCTTTTATTCATCCTTTTTCTTTATTGAGATATCTTGTCTATCAACTTCTGCCATGTGTTCAGTAGGTTAAAAAAAAAAAGAAAACAGAAATGCATTCTACTCCAATATTGGGAGGGTGATAAGTATAGAAATCCATTTCAGCTGTCTACAGATAAAGTTTAATATTACAGAAGAAATACAAAGTTACTCTGAGTTATTCTGGTTAACTTATATATTGATATAAACTATAAGCGTCTAAATGGTATTTGTTATTAAAAAATAACTTCTTTTTTTTTCTCTGTACTTAGGCTAAAGTATCTTGGACTGTTCTCCTATTCATAAATGCCCTAAAATACCGGTTATAGAAATCAGCCTTTGCTTTTTTGTGGTTCAGTTCTTAGGTTTATTTAATAGTTACATTTTGCTGCTACTGACCTTCATGCACCAAATCACTTTTGGAAGACAGTTCTGCTCTTTTTTTTAACCATTGCATTTTTAGTTGTTCTTATCATCACCATCATATGTGCCATAATCTCTACTTCTCATGTCATTAAATATTCCTCCGTGTACTACCCAGCTTGACCCAGGATTCCAAAAATTTTAATGTGTAAGAGGAAGACTTAATTGGGTGCAATCATCTATGTAAAGGTGGAATTAATTTGAGATTTTTTCTAGTATTTAAGGCAAAATTCAAAGGCTACTATTTCTAGATTTACACACCAAAGGCTATGTTGGGATCACAGTGACAGCCCTGAGCCTCAGTCTATGTGGCCTGATTTCATCGATGAAAAACAACTGTCTCCTGCAAAATATCCCCTAATCTGCAAAGCCCGCAATTTCTTTAACAAGGACAGATAGTATTTTATTCCACAATTCACTAGAAGCTAAAAATACAAGTACTTTGGAGAGGTCTCTCATTGATTTATATTTATTCTACGCTGTAAATGACGGAGATCAAATCATTTCTTGCAAGGAGGTTTTGTTCCAAGGGGAATTACAGTTCTGAAAAGGAACCAAAGTAACTGTTCCTGAGGGAGGTAAAGTTGTTAAGCAAAAGAAGGGAGATCACTCAAGGCCCTTGTTCCTCCCTTCAACATTTTGCCTCAGGCCACCTTGACGGAAAGCTCCTTCCTAAGCACCCTGAAGAGGTTTGCTCCAGAGAAGGCAAAGTGGTAATGGAAGGACCATATTCTCACTCTCCATTCTCACATTCTCACTACCTAATGTCTATTACTAGAAGCTGAATCTCTTTTCTCAGTAACAGATAAAAAGAGGAGAAAGTTGCTTCAGTTTCTGCTTAATTCTTCCCTCTTCCCTTCTCCAGCTAAAATATAAGTAAACCATTCAGAATCCAACTGTATATGTATAATCCCTGTATCCAAAAACTTGAAAAATATTCAAATGAGATTCAATCTCCTGCATAGATAAAACCTCCCATTGGACCATGAACTCTTGATTCAGGATTCCAGAAAACAAACACACACACACACACACACAGAACAAAAAAACGAACAAAAAAATGAAAACAAAAGAAAGAAAAATACAAAAATGCAATACATTACTTGCAACTGAGAGTGAAAGTTATCAAATTAATTGACGTTCAAGCAGCACTTGCCAAGAAACTTTTTCTACCCTCTATGTAAGTACTACTTTATTGTACTAAATTAGTGCTAAGAATTCTGCCTAGAAGGAATTATTGCTTGACAATGATCACATCATGTGGAGAAACTTGCTAACATTTCAAAAATAATAAATGTGATCATTATTTTTCCCATTGTCAAGGAAATGAGGAAACAACATTCCTCACCTCTGTATTATCTTATGTGAATTTTAAACTTACTTGGCCATGTGTAAAACGTTGCCATTGACCTGCAATTTGATAAACATTTGAAGCTAGAATTTAACCTTTTACACCTTAATAACATTTCCTGTGGTACTTTGGCCTCTAGGGTATTAAGCTTGAAATGTCTGTCTTCCTTACATACTGTTGGGTAGTTGATATCTCTTATAATTTGACAATTTTTGTTTCTTGTTCTTTTTCTCTTTTTTCTTCCTTCCTTCCTTCCTTCCTTCCTTCCTTCCTTCCTTCCTTCCTTCCTTCCTTCCTTTCTTTTTGTTACTGTGAAGGTATATCCTCATTCTTTCAAATGCACATTTTGGCTTGTGATTCTTTCAAGATTTTCTTTTTTTTTTTCTAGAGACAGAGTTTCACTTTGTTGCCCTTGGTAGAGTGCTGTGGCGTCCCAGCTCATAGCAACCTCCAGTTCTTGGGCTTAGGTGATTCTCTTGCCTCAGCTTCCTGAGTAGCTGGGACTACAGTTGCCTGCCACAATGCCTGGCAATATTTTTGTTGCAGTTTGGCCCTGGGGTATGGGGCCAGGGCCCTACTCATTGAGCCACAGGAGCCACCCTCTTTCAAGATTTTTTAGAGAAATTCCTATGAAAACAGAGAAAAGTAAAAAATTTGTGTTGCTTTTGTAAATAAGATCTATTGTGTGAACAATGGTGTGCAGATGGCCTGAAATATCAGCAAAGTGTTTGGGAAAGATGTGGATAATGCACACCCAGTGCACTGATGGTTTGAGAAGTCCCATCCTGGTGATTTTAATCTTGACAATGAACCATGTGGTTGACCTGAGACTATGGTGATGAGCTAAAACCTGCAGTGAAAGCTAATCCATTGCAGCCTGTGTGCGAATCTGTAGCAAGGTGGACATTACTATTCCAACAATACTGCACCATTGAAAACAATTCAGCAAGGTCCAAAACCTGGACAGATGAGTTTCGTATGAGAGATTGTGTTGAAGCTTGCTTGTCATTTCTGAACAATGTAGAGGCAAACCATTTCTATACAGTGTTGTTCTGTATGATGAAAATGGGTTTTTTAACAATCACAAGTGTTTAGCACATTGGTTGGATAAAGATGAAGGTCCAAAACACAACCCCCAAATGAATATTCATCAAAAAGGCTAATGGTGTCTGTTTGGTGGTCCAGCGCTGCTATCATTCAGCCTAGCTTCACGAAACCTGGGTCTGGATCACAGCAGATGTCTACCTCAACCCAGTGATGGCTTGATGCTATGCTTGCAACTGAGCAGCTGAGATCAGCCAAAAGACACGTCTAATCCTCTCGCCAGACAACACTGTCACACAACCACTCTGCTCCAACTACAGAAGCTGGAATTGGAAATTCTCTGTCATCCACTGTGCTCACCAGACCTTACCCCACTGACGACCACTTCTTTAGGCTTTGGGCCGCTTCTTGCAAGGGAAAATATTTAATTTTCAACCAGCTGTGGAAAATGCCTTTCATGATTCCATTGCCTCTCACTCTCCAGGCTTCTTCACAACTGCTGTACACAAGCTACCGTTGAGAAGGCAAACTGTGAGGTGAGTCTAGGCACTACTTTGACTAACTGTACTTCTCTTGTTTGAGATATTATAAAACTAAACTTTGGATTTGAACATTTTTGTTTACTGACCTAAATACTTGACCTGAACATTGACAATGAAATCATCCCTGTAGTCGATTTCCACTTGACTTTGCTATTTTTCTGTCTCTATTATCATTTATTGACTTTTCCAGGACTATCCTTCCCAGGCAACTGGTTTGATACTTTACTACTGCAACTTTCTGAGAGATCCAGATCTTCAAAGGAGACTTAAACAGAGCCAATATTTTAAATAATTTATGATGAGTTAGTAGTACTTTTATATAAGAGATGTATTTGTCTTCAATCATTTCCCTTTGTTATGTACTAATTGGTGTTTTTTCCCAAACAAATACAAATTAGATTCTATATCATCAATAAGTTTTTTTTAATCTGCCTATCAGAAATATTATTCACGCCGCATCTTACAGCATTTTATTTGGTTTCACTGCTATTGCATTAATCACATATGTCTTTGTGTGTTTTAAAAGAATCGAGTGTGTTTCTTATCTTTCCTATTCAATAGTAAGAATCTTAAAAAAATCCTCAATATCTCTCAAATAAGTTTTCAATATATTTGAGTGGAACCATATATACACCTACTGCAAACCTTTGTAACACTGACTAAATGCTAGACAAAACTTTCAGGAATAGATATCATATATATAATTTACTTATAAGTATGTATAATTATATATTATATTTTTTAGAAAATTGGTATATAATATTGAATATATTAATATTAATTACTTAATGATATTTTTATCAATATGTTTAATTTCCAATAAATACATAATTTATATACAAATGTATATATAATTTATTTCCTTTTTTTCAATAAGCCCATGAGGTGTTACTAACTCCCTTTATAGTTGAAGAAACTAAGTCAATAAGATAGTATGTGAGTTTCCTCTGGTCATATAGTCAGGAGAGGGCTGATGAAGAATTTGAACCAAGCAGTTTTAGAATGAACACTGTGTTTTACTGACTACTGTATGACCAAACAAAACAAGCAAACAAGAAAACCCAGAAATTAGCAAAAATTTCAATTCTGTATTTAATTTTGTTTTTTATGCATAAACACCCATAGTCATTCCTCTATAACATATTTATCCATACCACTAAATATATTTATATATGAAATCCTAATTACTAATACTAGTACATTGTAAAACATTAAAAAAAATAAAATCATTTGCCTAAAAAGTCATTTCTCCTTCAAACTTAACGTAGGAGAAATAAGCACCGCTGATGCGTGGTAGATGTGCGTCTACTGAATGAGTTTGCTGAGCATTAGGGGACACGCAGGACGTTCCAGCAGTAAACAACTGTGGAGGGAGCTAATACATTGAGGTTTAATCAGGGTGGAATGCTGTATTTGTCTTAGTTTGGTATTTCATGAAGCAAACCCTGAGAAAGAGATTAGTTTCTTCTTCCATCTTGGCTGGGTGTTCACTTATCAATAACCTTGTGTTGCACAAGGAAGAGATTGAATAAAGACATGCATACATAACTGAGTAAGGAAACACGTTAGTGTATAATTTTATCTTCAGATTATTCAGCAAGAGTGATGACCACTGAGAATGTCTTGTAGCTTCCTTTGGATCCATGGTACCCACTGACCCAGAACTCTGGCTCATTAAGTTGTGGCTTCGAAAGCCCAAAAGCATCTGCGTGAACATAAGAATCTTTGAAATCTGAGCAACATGATAATTCTGACAAATAGGACGTCATTGAAACAGAACATGTCATCGCGTTGTCATAAGAAACAAAGACATGAGTGCCTCCCAGGTGAGAGCAGGGGAGTTGTAGATGGAAGTCAGGCTTCATTGCCAATAGGTAAATAAACGAATCTCAGCTCCAGTCCCCTATCATTTAACTCATGAGCGATGAACAAACACAAAAAAGCAAATTTCTTTCAGATTGCTTCTCACTCTATCAGGGCATAATCTCCTTGATACTTCAATGTTTTATAATCTATACTTTTTACTTTTTGATGTGTTCTTGTGATCTAGACACTGCTCCTGACTTACTGTCTTAGTCCTCCCTGTAAACTGAGTTGACATTATTCCTATTGGAAAGATATTCACCTGCACCAAATGAACACTTCAATAAGATGTTCCCATTTCATTTTCAGCTGATTTAAGCCAGCAGCTGGGCTCCACTTTGCAAGTTGAATTTGCTTTCTCTAAACTGCGACAGCCACAAACTAATATAAAATTTGCTTTCTTTAATTCCCCTAGGATTTGATGTCTTGCAACAGGGGGCTGGGTAGAGAGGAACATTCGTATTTATTTCTTGAAGGGCTTGAAAATTATCTTCCCTTAAAAGAGGAGAACAATTTCAAGTGATGTGCATGCATGTATAAATTTAAACTGCATATGCACACCCAGAATAAAATCACACAAGGCAAGATGATTATGTTTTATAATTGAAGCTTTTGCATTGAAAGTATTTCCCTACATCACATTTATAATATTTAAAATACCAAAATCCAGAGAGCCTGCATAAGTAGACAAGTTGTAAAAAGAACATACAGTTAATATAGCAAAACATAAACAATGCAAAGCTTCTCAACCATTTTTAAATATCCTACACATTAATATTTACCTAAGGAGTAACAAGTGGAAGAACAGTGTTCGTATATATTACATTATTTCCTTTGAACAATTCCACATCTAAAAGTGAATACTCATAATTTAATCAGTAAACAAGTGGAAGTTTTATAGTGAGACACTGTTCGCATGTACTGAGGCATTGTTTAAATTAGGTTCTTGTGCGATATTTCAGGAATGAAGGACTAAAATACTTTAGAAATCAAAAAGGATAGCAAAAGAAGGATATGTGTATTTGCTTACCACTAGACATATAACTTTATTTATCATGAAAACTTAGAAAATATATCTGTTTGACACCGTTATTAAGATTTAGCTGGTTTCATAATCTTACAGTACAGCGTAATGCACGATGCAAAGTTCGGGCCCATCTCTTTCAGAGACTTCATTAGTGTATGACTGAGAATACAGGGACAGTGTCAATGACAGCCTGTGACTCAGCGGGGCTTCTCTCCCTGGTAGCCTGCACATGGGTCAGTGTCAGCCTTCTTCCTCCCTCTAGGGTCCCTCTGTCAGGAAAAGAATATCACTTATACATTTCTTTCAACCAACAAAAACAGTTCATTGAAAAGAAAATGCCATTGGAGAAATTGTCAATGTATGTGTTTCAACATTTTAAAACCTCTTTTAGAGCTGGCTTCCTTGCTTTGTTTAAATCCAAGGAAACTTATTCTAGGCTCTGGACATACTAATAAAGGGGAGAAAATTTTTATTTTTTATTTATTTTTTGAGTCAGAGCCTCAAGCTGTCACCCTGGATAGAGTGCTGTGGCAACACAGCTCATAGCAACCTCCAATTCCTGGGCTCAAGCGAGTCTCCTGCCCCTGCCTCCCAAGTAGCTGGGACTACAGGCACCCGCCAGAACGCCCGGCTATTTTTTGGATGCAGCCATCATTGTTGTTTGGTAGGCCTGGGCTGGATTCGAACCCGCCAACTCAGGTGTATGTGGCTGGCGCCTTAGCCCATTGAGCCACAGGCGCCGAGCCTCCATATATTTTTGTTTTGAAAATACAAGGATATTGATGCAGCACTCCTAAGAGCTTTTTATAGTTGTTATCTTTGGTAACTTTTCTGTGCTTTGTCTTTTTTGTTTGTTTGTTTTGTTTTCGGCTGGGGCTGGGTTTGAACCTGCCACCTCCAGTATATGGGGCCGATGCCCTACTCCTTTGAGCCACAAGTGCCGCCCTCTTGTCCTTTCTTCATATGTTTCTCCTATGAAGAATCTTGTGTTTGAGTCTGTATTCACACTTAGAATGCTGGAGAAGGCTGGGCGCGGTGGCTTACCCCTGCAATCCTAGCACTCTGGGAAGTTGAGGTGAGTGGATTGCTTGAGCTCATGAGTTTGAGACCAGCTTGAGCAAAAAGTGAGACCCCCATTTCTACTAAAAATAGAAAAACTGAAGCAAGAAGACCACTTGAGGGCAGCACCTGTGGCTCAGTGGGTAGGGCACCAGCCCTATATGCTGAGGGTGGCAGGTTCAAAACTGGCCCAGGCCAAACTGCAACAAAAAAAAACCAAGCATTGTGGCGGGCACCTGTAGTCCCAGCTACTCGGGAGGCTGAGGCAAGAGAATCTCCTAAGTCCAAGAGTTGGAGGTTGCTGTGAGGCGATAAGGTGAGACTGTCTCTACAAAAATAAAAAAAGATCACTTGAGCCAGAGTTGAGAGTTGCTGTGAGCTATGATGCAATTGCACTCTACACAGGGTGACAGCTTAAGTCTTTGTCTTAAAAACAAAAACCAGTGGTGGAAAATATAGCATCATAATCTGAGTGACATTAGTGGTATATAACTTTGCTAATGCAGTAATATTGATTCTCTGGGCCCCTAGATACAAATCTAAACAGGATCTTCCAATTATCCTTATACCTAAAGCAATTGTGAAATTCATTTCTAAAATAAGAGTCCAGACTAGGCGCCCATAGCTCAGAGGGTTGGGCACTGGCCACATACTCTAGGGCTGGCAAGTTTGAACCCAGCCCAAGCCTGCTAAACAACAAAAAAGTAGCTGGGTGTTGTAGCAGGTGCCTGTAAGTCCCAACTACTTAGGAAGCTGAGGCAAGAGAATTGCTGAAGCCCAAGAGTTTGAGGTTGTTGTGAGTTGTGGTGTCACAGCACTCTACCAAGGGCAACATAGTAAGATTCTGTCTAAAAAATAAACAGCTCGGCGCCCATAGCACAGTGCGGCACTAGCCACATGCACTGAGGCTGGCAGGTTTGAGCCCAGTCCAGGCACGCTAAACAACCATGACAACTGCAACAAAAAAAATAGCTGGGTGTTGTGGCAGGCACCTGTAGTCCCAGTTACTGGAGAGGCTGAGGCAAGAGAATCACTTGAGCCTGAGTCTGAGTTTGCTACTGGGCATGGTGGCTTATGCCTATAATCTTCAGGAAGGCTGAAGTGAGTGGATAGCTTGAGCTCACAAGTGAGTTCAAAACCAGCCTGAGCAAAAAGTGAGACCCCCGTCTCTACTAAAAATAGAAAAACTGGGCCAAGAAAATCACTTGATCTGAAGAGTTGGTTTCTGTGAGCTATGATGCCATAGCACTCTACCCAGGGTGTCAGTTTGAGACTCTGTCTCAAAAAAAAGAAAGAGTCTGAGGTTGCTGTGAGCTATGATGCCATAATGCTCTACTGGGGCAACAAAGTGAGATTCTATCTAAAAAAAAAAAAAAAATTGCAGGCTCTGCACCTGTTGCTCAAGCGGCTAAGGCGCTAGCCATGTACACCTGAGCTGGCGGGTACAAATCCAGCCTAGGCCCGCCAAGCAACGACGGCTGCAACCAAAAAATGGCTGGGCGTTGTGGCAGGCGCCTGTAGTCCCACCTACTTGGGAGGTAGAAGCAGGAGACTCGCTTGAGCCCAGGAATTGGGGGTTGCTGTGAGCTGTGATGCTACGGCACTCTATCCAGGGTGACAGCTTGAGGCTCTGTCTCAAGAAAAAAAAATTGCAGTATAATTCCTTCAGAAGTCTTAAAAATCTTTGTCTGTTAATTACATCTTTTCTTCTTTTACAGGGATTTTCTTGCAGATCTGTTTTCCTGAAAATGAGCATTAGCATCACTTTCCTAAGTCCTTTTGCCAGGTTTCTGGTGCCATTTACCCTTCAGAGGAGGAGCAAAAATTTATACTCAACAATTCTGCAGAGACACACGTCTTCCAAAATACTGTCTGTGTGCTATCATAAGAGTACATCACCTCCTCAACAGCTAGAATTGGATGGGTGGAAAGCAACAATGAAATCTAGGGTGCAAGAAGAAGGTGTTTCAGCAGTTTCCAGCAACGATGATGAAGATCCTCTAGCTGCCACCAGAGAGTTAGTTGAGATGTGGAGATTGCTTGGCAAAGAAGTACCAGAACATATCACTGAAGATGAACTCAAAATCATTATGGAATGTCCTTCTAAAACATCAAGAAAAAAATATTTAAAATATTTATATGTTAAGGAAAAAGTGAAAAAAGCTAAGAAAACAAAAAAGGAAATGAAAGCAGCAGCAAGGGAAGAGTTTAAAAACAAGCTGCTAGAAACCTCTGAGGTAGACAAACAGCAGCAAAACTTTCTATTTTTACGACTTTGGGATAGGAATATGAGCATGGCAATGGACTGGAAGGGTGCTCAGGCCATGCAGTTTGGACAACCTTTGGTTTTTGACATGGCTTATGAGAATTATATGAAACGAAAAGAACTACAGAATGCTGTTTCCCAACTTTTAGAAAGTGAAGGATGGAATAGAAAAGATGTTGATCCTTTCCATATTTATTTCTGCAATCTTAAAATAGATGGTGCTTATCAGAGAGAGTTAATTAAACGGTATGGAGAAAAATGGGACAAATTGCTTATAACAGCAACAGAAAAGTCTTATGTAGATTTATTTCCGAAGGACAGTATTATATATTTAACTGCAGATTCTCCTAATGTTATGACTACCTTCAAGCATGACAAAATTTATATAGTTGGGTCTTTTGTTGATAGACATATGCAGCCAGGCACCTCCCTAGCCAATGCAAAACGGCTAAAGCTGGCAACAGAATGCCTTCCATTAGATAAATATTTACAATGGGACATAGGTACTAAAAATCTCACCTTAGATCAAATGATTCGGATTTTGTTATGTGTGAAAAACACTGGTAGTTGGGAAGAAGCTCTGAAGTTTGTTCCCAGGAGGAAACATACTGGTTATCTGGAGATATCTCAGTATTCTCAAGAGTTCATCAACAGAATAAAGAAAGCAAAGACTTAATTTGTTTTCAAAAGGTTCTCTAACTGTACATACACAGAAGAAGTGTCTTAAATGAGAAAACATTATAGCTTAAAAAATAAATGGATCGGAAATACAGTTCTATTAGTGTATTTCTGTCTGAATGAAATTTATTTTCTCTTTCCAAACTGCAGGGTCCTGTCTTTTTCAATAAAATGTAAAACTTTGAGGTTATATTTTGTCTATGATAAAAAGACAATAATCTCAGCAAGTGAAAAGATTTGTCCAGGTTTGTCAAACAGAATAATTTTTTTTTTAGGCGTCTCACTATGTTGCCCTTCGTAGAGTGCCGTGGCATCACACTTCTTGCCTCAGCCTCCCAAGTAGCTGTGACTACAGGCTCCTGCCACAATGCCCAGCTATTTTTTTGTCATTGTTTAGCAGGCCCAGGCCGGGTTGGAACCCATCAGCCTTGGGGTATGTGGCCAGTGTCCTACACACTGAGCACTGAGCCGATAAGGTCTTAATTTCAACTGCACCTCTAACAGCTTGTTTTTTGTTTTTTTTTTGCTCTAACAGCTTTCATCTTACTTTCCTCGCTATACTTTTTAGGACCCATGGTGAATACACTTAGTTGGTTTTCCTTTTTTTTTTTTTTGATGTGGTGACATCACAGCTCACAGCAACCTCCAGCTCTTGGCCTCAGCCTCCTGAGTAGCTGGGACTACAGGCACCTGCCACAACGCCCAGCTTTTTTTTTTTTTATTGCAATTTGGCTGGGGCTGGGTTTGAACACACCACCCCTCAGTATATGGGGCTGGTGCCCTACTCAATGAGCCACAGGTGCCGCCTCTCTTAGTTGGGGGATTTTTTTGTTTTTTTTTTTTCCCCCAGTGGTGAGACAGAATTTATTTACAGAAAACACTAAAGCTCCTAGTAGAGAGAACTCAAGTGGGGAGAGAAAAGCTCTCTCCGTTTCTCTCCCGGTCTTTCCCCGTCTCCCCCTTTAGGCTTTTAGTCTCGGGGTATATATAGGTGTATGGGTTCCTTGGTCAGGAAACTAATGAACACAATCCCTTCCGCAGGGGCAAAGTGAGTGAATGTACCAATGAATGGACACAGTCCATTCATGGAATTGAGGCCTAGGAAATTCTCATGAAATTGACCTGGGCATAGGAAATGGGGGTTCCACATTTAGTCCTAAGTGAAAAGTGAAGGAGACACCAAGGCACAGGTGTCTCCTGGGCAGTTATCCTACCTTTTTGGCTATTGGAGCCTCCGGTGGGGGTTGGAGGTTTATTTTGAAACAGTCTCACTTCATCACCACAGGTAGAGTACAGTGGCATCATAGCTCACAGCAACCTCAAACTCCTGGGCTTAAGCGATTCTCTTCACTCAGCCTCCCGAGTAGCCGAGACTACAGGTGCCTGCCCCAAGGCCTGGCTATTAAATAGCTGGGGTCTCTGGCTCAGGCTGGTCTCAAACCTGGGAGCTCAGACAATCCACCAGTCTCAGCCTCCCAAGTGCTAGGATTACAAGTGTGAACCACTGTGCCTGGCCCACTTAGTTATTATTATATAAAAAAATAACAAAAGAGGCACAAAAACAATTAGCAAAAAGTCACGAGATGTTTTCACTACAGCTTCTGACAAGGAACTGAAGGACAAATCACGTGCGTGACCCAATTCCTAACACGTGCACAAAAACACGTGCTGGGCTTTCAAAATCCTAACCAGCATTCAGATTTCAGGCAAAATTTGCTCAAATTCTTCATTTGATTCCAAGTTGTTCAAGTTCTGGGTTGTTCACTTTGGGGGGCAAAAGTGTATTATCTGTAACTTAAGAACTATATATCCTATAACTTACAGGATATATACTCCTTGATAGGTATGTGTCCTGATTTTTATTTTCCTCTTTTTTTTTTTTTTTTTTTTGTGACAAAGTCTCATTTTGTTGCCCTTGGTAGAGTGCCGTGGCGTCAAGCTCACAGCAACCTCCAGCTCTTGGGTTTAGGCAATTCTCTTGCTCAGCCTCCCGAATAGTGGGGACTACAGGCACCTGCCACAATGCCCGGCTATTTTTTGTTGCAGTTGTCACTGCTGTTTTAGCTAGCTGGTGCCAGGTTCGAACCGGCCACCCTTGGTATATGAGGCCAGTGCCCTACCCACTGAGCCAAAGTAGCCGCCCCACTTTCCTCATTTAAAAATACAGTGGCTCATGCCTATAATCCCAATACTTGGGAGACAGAGGTGGGTGGATTGCCTGAGCCCACAGGTTTGAGAGCAGCCTGAACCAGAACAAGACCCTCAGCTTTAAAAAATAGCCAGGTGTTGTGGCAGGTGCCTGTAATCCCAGCTACTTGGGAGGCTAAGGCAACATGATCACTTGAACCCAAGAGTTTGAGGTTGATGTGAGCTGTGATGCCACGGCACTATGCCAAGAGTGCCCAAGTGAGACTTTGACTCAAAAAAATATATATATACAAGCATCTATAAGTACATACATAATGTCTTTTCTTTTTTTTTTTTTGAGACAGAGCCTCAAGCTGTCACCCTGGATAGGGTGCTGTAGCATCCCAGCTCACAGCAACCTCCAATTCCTGGGCTCAAGGGAGTCTCCTGCCTCTGCCTCACAAGTAGCTGGGACCACAGGCACCCACCACAATGCCCGGCCATTTTTTGGTTGCAGCTGTCATTGTTTGGCAGGCCTGGGCTGGATTTGAACCTGCCAGCTCAGGTATACATGGCTGGCGCCTTAGCCTGTTGAGCCACAGGCGCCAAGCCAGTACATACATAATTTCAAATAAAAATCTCATGTTGGCTAGGTGGGGCTGCTCACACCCATAATCCTAGAAATCTGGGAGCCTAAGGCAGGAGGATCACTTGAGCCCATGAGTCTGAGGTTGCAGTGAGCTATGATGATACCACTGTACTCTACCCAGGGTGACAGAGTGAAACTCTATCTCAACAAACAAAACACACTCATGTTTATGTCTTCACTTAAAAATGATGGTGGTGCCTGTGGCTCAAAGGAGTAGGGTGCCAGCCCTACATGCCAGAGGTGGCGAGTTCAAACCCGCCCCAGCCAAAAACTGTGAAAGAACCAAGCTGACTCCATTTTGTTAAAAACTAATTCATTATGTTTCACAGCCTTTCACTAATTCTACCACAGCCTTCAATTTGCAGCTGCACATCAAAGGTTAATTTATGGCTGCATACCAAAGGGTCAATTTGCAGTCGCATACCAAAGGTGATAGGCAACCTGTTTCCTCCCCCACCCCCTGGCTCCAGTATGTCCGCCTGAGCAATAATGTGTGCCTAACCTTGGCCATCCTGGTAGTAACTATTTCCCCGGGCTAATTAACCCAGAACAGACATTGACCAGTCCCTTACTCCCCTATCAGCTCTCCCCAGCAGTTCGCCCAACACCCCCTCCCTTTGTTCCTTTCTGTACCCTTAAAACTGCTCTCCCCTCTGCGGGCAAGGCTTCTCTGCCCTCCTGCTGTGTCAGGGGCAGAAAGCCTAGCTAGCTAATAAACTACCTCTTGCTTTTGCATCGGACTTGGTCAATGGGTGACTTATAGGGGGGAGCCCGCGACTTAGGCACAACAACTGCAAAAAAAATGATAGTAATGAAAATCTCAATGATACCTTTCGAAAGGTCATATGCAGGAAAAATGAAACAAGCAGGAACTATAATTTTGGGGGTACTTTTACATCTATTGTGTGATAAATGAGGGATCAGGAATTTCAACCCAGACCACAAAATCATCACCAAACTGCCTTGTTTCTGTCATGGGAAACACATTTTGTTTGTTTGTTTGTTTTTTGAGACAGAGTCTCCCTATGTTGTCCTCGGTAGAGTGCAGTGGTGTCACAGCTCACAGTAACCTCAAACTCCTGGGCTCAAGTGATTCTCCTACCCCACCTCCAGAGTAGCTGGGATTATAGGCACACACCACAACACCTGGTCATTTTTTTGGTTGTAGTTGTCATTGTTCTTTAGCCAGCTGGGGCTGGGCTTGAACCCACCAGCTCCAGTGCATGTGGCTGGCGCCCTGACTCACTGAGCTATGGGCCCCAAACCTACGGAAACACATTTTGATTCTCCATTCCTCGGGCTTAAAGCCTGAGAAATCATCCACCTACAAATATGGAGCCTTTCTTCCTTCCTTCTTTCCTTTCTTCTTTTTAAGACACAGGGTCTCTGTCACCCAGGCTGGTGTGCAGTGGCTTCAAATTCCTGGGTTCTAGCAATCCTTTCTCTTTTTTTTTTTTTTTTGAGACAGAGCCTCAAGTTGTCACCCTGGATAGAGAGCTGTTACATCACAACTCACAGCAACCTCTAATTCCTGGGCTCAAGCAAGTCTCCTGCCTCCGCCTCCCAAGTAGCTGGGACTACAGGCACCCGCCACAACACCTGGCCATTTTTTGGTTGCAGCCGTCATTGTTGTTTGGTGGGCCGGTGCTGGATTCAAACCCGCCAGCTCCAGTGTACGTGGCTGGCGCCTTAGCCCGTTGAGCCACAGGCGC
>CAUYON010092240.1:0-11228 GCA_963573935.1 Arctocebus calabarensis
CCCAGCTACTCGGGAGGCTGAGGCAAGAGAATCGCTTAAGCCCAAGAGCTGGAGGTTGCTGTGAGCAGTGTGACGCCACGGCACTCTACCCAGGGTGATAAAGTGAGACTCTGTCTCTACAAAAAAAAAAAAAAAAGAATATACATAAAAATGTCTACAACTCAACAAAAAGAATGTAAAATAAACTGATTTAACACATGACTGCCACACTAAAAATTTTTTTTTCCTTGGGGCCACAGCATTATCAGGTCATGATAGGTCAAGAGACTCGTGAGTTGCATGTGCTTTTCAAGGCCCTCTGTTCAAAACTAGCATAATTTAAATATAACTCGCATTAATGTACTAAAAGTGGGCAAATGGCTTGAAGAGATATTTCTCCACAGATATGTACAAATGGCCAACAAACACATGAAAAGATGTTTAACATCATTAATCATCACAGAAATGCAAATCAAAACACCCACTAGGATGTTTACTATAAAAAAAAACCAACAGCTCCTCCCCCTCAGAACATAACAAGTGTTGGTGAGGATGTGAAAAAATTGAATCCCTCCTGCTTTGCTGGTGGAATGTAAATTGGTACAACTACTATGGAAGATAGTATGGAGGTTCTGCAAAACATGAGAAATGAAACTACCATATGATGCAGCAATTTTACTTCTGGTTGAAAGCAGAGTCCCAAAGAGACATCTGCATACTTATGTTCACAGCAGCACTAGTCACAATAGCTACGAGGTAGAAGCAACCCAATGTCCATTGACTGATGAGTGGATAAACAAAAATATACATGTAATAGAATATTATTCAGCCTTAAGGAAGGAACCATGTTGCATGCTACAACATGGGCAAACGTTGGGGGCATTATGCTAATTGAAATAAATCAGCTGAAAAAAAGACAAATAGCATGACTCTCCTCTAAAGTACTTAAATTCAGGCCAGGGGTGGAAGCTCATGCCTGTAATCCTAGCACTCCAAGAGGCCAAGGCAGGTAGATTGCTTGAGCTCATGAGTTTGAGACCAGCCTGAGCCAGAGTGAGACCTGGTCTCTAAAATTAGCCGGGTGTTGTCTCGGCTCTACCGTGCCTGGGACGTAGAAACCTTGCAGGGGTCTGGCGCCCAGACCACCTTTTTGAGCAGCAACACACAAAAAAAGCTGTTGGTCTCCAATCCACTTGTAATTTCACTTCTAGAGTGATTTGTTTGCAATTTTAAAGTGATTTAACTGTCAAAACTAGGTATATATGGCTTCTAATTTTTAATGTACACATTTTAAATCATCATGTTATATGGCCAGGTGCAGTGGCTCATGTGTGTAATCCCTAGCACCTTGGGAGGTGGAAGTGGATAGATCCTCTGAGCTCAGGAGTTTGAGACCAACCTGAGCAAGAGCAAGACCCCAGCTCTACTAAAAATAGAAAAACTAGCCAGGCTCTTGTAGTGGGAGCCTGTAGTTCCAGCTACTGGGGAGGCTGAGGCAAGAGTCCAAGAGTTTGAGGTCGCTGTGAGCTATGATGCCACCACACTGTACCTACTGTGACAGGGTGAGACTCTATCTATCTCAAAACACCCCCCTCAAACCCCATGTTGAATGCTTTGCTATTAAATTGGACACTTGTGATTGGTTTTTGATAAAAACTACAGGTTAAGGGAATTTCTGCCTATTGCTAATGATTAACTTGTTATGAGTTATGTTAACTTTATTCAACGATAGATGTTTAACTTCTGTTCAATAGATAGTCTTTAAGGAGTGACCAAAACTTTCATTTAGTGACTGAATCATGATTTGTCCATGAACAAAATTCCCCATGAGACTAGACTGTGTCTGGCAAGTTTGAGGTCCTGTGAGGGGCATCATCTCTCCATATCCACGTGAAATCCTACCATATAGCTCTTAAAGTCAGTCTCTCTCCTTTTTTTTTTTTTTTAAGATAGAGTTTAAGTAAAGTGCTATGATGTCGTCATAGCTCACAGCAACCTCAAATTCCTGTGCTCAAGTGATCCTCTTGCCTTAGCTTCCCAAATAGCTGGAACTTACAGGTGCCTACCACAACACCCGGCTAGTTTTTCTATTTTTAGGAGAGCCAAGGTCTCACTCTTGCTCAGGGTGGTCCTGAACTCCTGAGCTCCAGCAATCCACCTGCCCTGGCCTCCCAGAGTGCTGGGATTTCAGGCTTGAGCCAGTTCACTGATCCAAAGTCAGTTTCTATATTAGGAAAAAAGTCAAGCTGGATTGGATTTCTGGCTATGGCCTGGCCTATGATTCTCTGAGGCTTTAAAGGGACATGAATTGTAGGGTAATAAATATTTAAACCTTGAAATAGTTACTTGGTGGTGGGATCATGGGTGCTTTTATTTTTAAAAGTTACTTAATCTTTAGCTTCTTTCAAAAGAGATGTGAGTGCACATGTGTGTGTGTGTTGTGCGGCATGTTTTAACCACAAAGAATGAGATACGGCATTCTGCGTTCAGTCTGTAGAAATTTGAGAAAACCAGATCTAATAATCTGAGTCTGGAGGGCTGTCCAGAGGTGACCTCCCTGTGACCAGGGGTCCTGTCTGTCCATACTGTTTGTGGGGGCCAAGCAAGTGGCCCTTAACAGAGGAGAGAAGCCCTGGGCACAGGGCTGCTGCAGAGCTGGACTGAACTGACCTGAAAGCTGACCACCCCTGATTTCCCGAAGCTCCCTCCAGTTCAGGAGCAAGCAGCAGGAAATGCAGCCTTCCTCCCTCCTCACCGACACTTCCTAGGATCTGTGACTGAGGCCAAGCATGGGGCCACAGGAGGCTCATTCTGAAACCTGAGTTGAGAAATGTTTGCTGCGACCCTCCACTCTTATCACGAGGTCTTGGCCAAACAATCAAGGAGCCTGAAGCCGGACAGAGTTCAAATCTCAGCTGCATCTTGCACTAGCTGTGTAATCTGGATATACATGGGACCTCCATGTCCTCATGAGCAAATGTGGGATGACATACAAACCCGCCCAGGAGGCTGCGTTGGTGGACACTGCCTGAATTAATCCAGAGGTGCTTACCACTGTGTTTGGCACACACACAGTAAGTGCTCAATAAACATTAGAATGGTGATGTGATTATGATTGTGATGATGGTGGTAGCTCTTAGGCCACAGAGCAAGCTGTTCACACCTGATTTCTGCAATGATGTGTGGTCCTATAGCTCCCGCAGGGGGACTATGGCTTTGAATGGTGCCACATTTCTCAATATGACATGACCATTTTCACAGTTGTGGGTGAGACACTGATAGAAGAGCAACCCATAAGCCCTTCCATCTTTCTCAATCAAGATGGCCCTTCCTCCAATATCTGTGGCCAAAGCTCTACCTCCCGGTGCACCCAATGAGTTAGCAGGTTGACTCTCAGGAGACCTCAATCCTTCTGCTTTAGAGGCAGTGAATTTTAAAAGTATTGTCAGTCTTCTGCAAGAGGGCAGGCTGCATACCTACCCTGCCCTGGTCTATTGGCTTGTCTCCCAGTCCTTGAAGCAATGAGGAGGGCGGGATCACTGCCTTGGTTCAGAAGGCTGGGCAACAGTGACCAGTGGCTCTGCCTGGCACAGACCTGAGTCTGACATGTGCTCACCTTTCTGTCCTCAGTATCCACTTCTAGCCTCGTTAATGACTGTATTCTACAGACAAGGGAAGAGAGGTATGGCTCTGCTAGGGGTTAAGAGGGCCCTGAGCCTTGACCTCAACTCCTCCTGCTGAGGACAGGCTTTCCTAGGGGTTGGGAGACAGTTCAGCTAGTGGAGCACCCAGGGCCTCTAGAGGGGGATGAAGAGTGAAGGGAAGAAAGTCTAGACAAAGTGGCAGCAGCAAAGCCCCCTCTCAGGAGCCCCCCTCCCACTCCTTTGCCACCCTCATGTCATCATGGGGCCAGTAGGGCTGGTGCTGGTCAACTGTCCTTGTCTCATGTCTCTGTCCATTCCACATATCTGTCCCTCACATGAGTCTTAGGGATGGATGTGCAGGCTGGGAAGCCCCTGGCAGTGACAGAGAGAGTCAATTTTGCACTGGGAGAATCTCAATTCCTATTTGACCCCTCAACCCCTGAGAACAGCTCTGCCCTGCTGGTCTGCAGCCTAATGAAGCAGCAGGATCACAGAATTATGGCCAGCTGACCTCCCTCTCTCTACAAAACATCTTCATGGTATAAATCCAATATGTACTTCCTAATAAAGTAGCTTAAAAAAAAAGGCCTTAACCTAAATGCATTTTAATAAGCTGCGCACTGGACTTGGCCTGCCAGGTTTCCATTTGTTGTTCAAAGCTTCCTCTGAATGCAACAGTCAAGGCACCCTTGAAGATGGAACATACAAGGTTGTATGAGCTGGACTGACAGCCAGTTTCCTGGTGTCCTCTCATGAGGGTCATAATACTGAGAACGAGGTGGAGACAAGCCAAAGAAGAAATGTCAAGAGCATTTTAACTAAAATGGAAGCACCGTGCAGGTGCTCTCCACGCCCTTCTCCTCCTGTCGCGTGGAAGGTTCCACCCGCAATGACTGGCCTTGCCGAGCACTTGATCTGGGCAGTATCCAGCCTGGGCTGTGGCCAGCTGTGGCCACACAAAGTCTAGGCCTGAGTGTGGTCAGGGCTGGACTTGCACTGTGGCAACAGCTGTTCAAAGCCAGGCCCCAGAGCAGACAGTGACAAAGAGCTGCTGCTGAGGGGCAGGCTGCTGGGGAGAGCCCAGAGGTTGGCTTGGCAGGCCAGGTGCAAAGGGACAGAGTGCCAGTGCCAGAACACAGCCGTGCTCCCAAGGTGACAGAGGAGGTTGCTGACTGAGGTGCCACCCATGCCCCACGCTGAGGAGCACATCTAGAGTCTCCCTCAGCATGTGCCCCTGCAGCCCACGCCGGATTTTCAACTCTCCGCTCTTACTATTTGACACCCCCAGATTAGTGGCAGTTATTTGAATACTGAGAACTACTCATTCTTCCTATTAACTGATCAGTGTCCTGGGCTGCAAAATTTCTCACACAACACCTATTCCAGGTACATAAGGGCTCCAGCTACTCCAGGTACTGCCGTACACACAAGGTATTAGGGACCCCAGCTACTCCAGGTACTGCTGCACACACAAACTCCAGGTACTGAGGGACCCCAGCTACTCCAGGTACTGCTGTGCACACCTGCTCCCGATATTAGGGACCTCAGCTACTCCTCTGCACACACGTGCTCCAGGTACTGAGGGACCCCAGCTACTCCAGGTACTGCTGCACACACCTGCTTCAGGTACTTAGGACTCTAGGTGCTCTAGCCACTTCTCCAGGTCCTTGGGTAATGCTGAACACATTAATCAAATTTTTTAACCAATCACTATTCCCTGCGCCATCCACCATATCTATCTCTACATCCATGTGCCTGACATTGTTCTAGATACCTGGGATGTGACAGTGACAGGAAGATCCATTCTCTGTGCTCATGGAGCTGATGCTCCTTGTGTGGAAGAGAAAGAAAAATAAGCAAACTGGCTCAGCGTCCTTAGCACAGTGGTTATGGCGCCACCACATACACTGAGGCTGGAGGGTTCGAAACCGGCCTAGGGCCAGCTAAAACAACTATGACAAGTGCAACAAAAAATAGCTGGGCATTGTGGCAGGCGCCTTGTGGTCCCAACTACTTGGGAGGCTGAGGCAAGAGAATTGCTTAAGCCCAAGAGTTTGAGGTTGCTGTGAGCTGTGACATCACAGCACTCTACTGAGGCAACATGAGACTGTCTCAAAAAAAAAAAGAAAGAAAGAAAGAAGGAAGGAAAGAAAAATAAGCAAACAAATGCAGAAAGTAATTTCCTAAGAGTAAGAGCCCAGAAGTGCTGTGCTAGGGTAGAGAATCACCATGACAATTAACTGCACACTTTTTTCCCAAGGAGGTGACATTTCAGCTGCAAAGCAAATGTTGAGAAGACACATTTGAGGAAAGGAAGGCAGGGCAAGGGGCCCATGCGTAGTGAGAGTTAGGCGAGAGAAGAGTCCATGAGCTCTTGTGTAAAAGGTCATTGTCGATGGGACACAACTGTAAGGTACAGTGTGTTGAATGCACAGTGCCAGGTGAGGTTGGTGGATTACTTCACCATTCATAAAGGACTTCTACAAACATTACCTCATTTCTGTTTACCTCCTCAAAATAGCCGTGTGGGGCAGGGAGGTCAAAGAAATGAGATTTAGGAATGGCTGTGGTTCACATTATCAATAAATAAAATGCACCCTCATAGCCTTCTCTGTGTTTTTTAAACCAGGACAAGTCTTTCTAAAGATTTGCTTCACTTTTAAAAATCACATGAAATTAGTATTCTTCTGTAATTGGAACAGTTGTAACTGAACAAAACAATACTTGTTATTGTCTGTTCCTCCATTCCCCTTGTATTGGTCCAAATGTCAAGATTTATGTGAAATTGGATTTCAGAGGCTGTGGTAGCGCACACCACTTGGTGAGAGAAAGCAGCCAATGAAAACAGCCTTCCAGGCTCCATCAGCATGACCCAGTTAGGCAAAATGGGGCAATCACAAAACCAAACAGGCAACAGGTGTAGGCAGCAGTTCCTGGAACCTGGGGAGGCTGTGCTAACCAAGGAAAGTAGAAAGGACAATCAGTGGGATAGATGCCCCATCACTGCAGCCCAAGCCTGCTTTGTTCTCAGGTCTAATTCCAGGCTTGGACAGGAAGTAAGGATGTGAATTTTCTTTAACAATCTAGGTGCTCACCTGAGCTGTGGCTGGTGTGTTCTCCAGACCCAATCAAATAGTGGGTGATGTTTTTAACACACTGACTGCCATACTAGACAAAAATTATTTTCCTTGGGGCTATAGTGTTTTGAAACATGATGTTATGAAAGTCGACTAAAAACTTTGAAAATGTAATTAACCTTTTTAATTAATATGAAATTTTTTATTGTTTCCTGTGCATGAGTTATATGCAGCCCATGCAGTGCTAGAATCAGTTTTTACACTGCACACCACATGAGTTGTATGTGACTCATGACAAATGTATTGAATTTCTTTCTATGAAACCCTGGGATCAAAATGAGCCTGAGTTAAATACAACTCACATGGACATTAATGTGTTAAAGCCCAAAGGCCCATATGAGGAACTAGGGCTTGTATATAAGTTTCTGCAGGCAGACTGGGGCTGGAGGGAGACTGAGAGTCTGAGGTATAATTGCATTAAATAAATAGCAGCAGCCACATTCTGTGTGTCTACATGCCTTGAGGAAAGCTCTTACCCATGTAAACTAATTTAATCTTTTATAAATTTACATTCAGTGACAAATATAGATCTTCTCCTACATTCCAAGCATTGTCTTTGGTACTGGGGATATAGCAGGTAAGGAGAAAACTTAGTCTTTGGGGGACTTCTTAAAGGGGAAGAAAAAGAACATTTAAACAAAAGCATGACTTCAGATGGTTATCAGTTTACCAGTTTTAGGTTTGAGTCCCAGATGCACCCTTGGGACAGAGAAATCCTACTTGTCCCCCGGTTATCAAGGTTCGTCTGTAGCTCTAGAACCCCAGTGTTTACCTGTATGCATGATCACTTGGAACACAGAGGTCACTTTCCCAACCTCTTTTCCTGCTAGGCAAAGCAAATGACTAAGTTGTGGCCAATAAGATACAAGCTGAAGCCATATATAAAATTTTAGGAAGTGTCCTTAAAGGAATAGGGAATGACCCTTCTCACTTTCCTCCTTTTTGCTACCTAGAATGTGAACACAATGGCTGGAGTTCCAGCATCTATCTTGGACTATGAAGGAAAATTAAGCTATTTTGTTTAGTGCTTTGTTCTTTGGAGTTCTATTTTTGTTATTCACAGTTGGCTTGAATCTTAACTAAGTCCCTCTACTATTTCACTTAGGGCTCAAACCTTTTGAGTCTCCATTTCCTTGGCTATAAGATAGGACTATTATAACATTAAATACCTCTGTCATTTGGCTTTCACACTTGAGCCTGCTTCAAAATTTCCTGGAGCATATTAAAATGCAGTGCTGAGCCCCACCTCCAGAACTTCTGATACAGTAGGAGCCTGAAAATGTGCATTTCTAGCAAGTTCCCAGATGCCACTGCAGCTGCTGCTGGTCAGAGACCACACCTCAAGGACTGCAAGGAGTGACACAGGAAGATCTCAACCGTCCATGATTGGCCACCACACTTGGCTTCTCTCCTTTTGGTCTCAGCATTCTGCCGAATGTGCTGCTGGCCACCTCTCCTAGGGTGCCTGCTCCTGGGCCTCAGGGATCCTGGTATCTGATTTCCAGAACAGTGAATCAGATTCAAATGCTGTTCGCAGAGGGCCCTGGTGGAGGCCTCTGACCCACCTCTCTGGCATGGAGATGATCCTCACTATGATGGACCTCAGAGTGGCCAGCACTAGGGCTGTTAAGCAGAAGCGCTACCTTCTGGTCCCTTCCTTCCACCGACACACACCAGGCAGTGATTTGCTGAGGTGAGTGGGTGGGGAGAGCTCCCTAACCTGGAGCAGCCAAAAGGTCAGCAGGCTAGGGTGTGCCCCACGCATGTGCCCTGACAGCCAGGAGCGGCATTCCCATTCTTAACATGCACAGGAGAGGTAAAGGGTGAAGGCTGGGAGCCAGTCCCCGCTGGCCACTCCAGCGAGGGCCACCCCATGGCTATGCCCAGCCGAGGAGCTTGCCATGCTGTCTGAGAGTGAAGCTCCCTCTTCTCAGGAAGGGGAGCCTCTGGCACAGCCCTCAGGACCAACCTGATCCTCTCCTCAAGACTCCTGAGCACCAGCCCTGGGGCCAGTGGCTCTGGGCACCACCTGCTATCCGCCCCAGCCAGCTCCATTTCCGAGTGGATGTTAACTGGGAAGCCACCCTAGGGCTGGAGGCAGAACTACGGGATTGCTGAGATGCACCCAGGTCCCTTAAGGAGTGGTTAAGAGGGCAGCTCTGCTGTTCTGTAGATAACACAGCCTTGGTCGAGTTAGGTCTGCTGATCCTTTCTCTGAAATTGTTTCCTCCTCTGTAAAATGGAAGTAATAATAGTGCTTATAAAGGGCACAAGCAATATAAACCAACTTTACTGGTTCTTATATTGCTTTTAAGAAAAGGAATTCCTTAAAACAGTCACATTCTGGCTGGGCACAGTGGCACTCGCTTGTAATCCCACACTGTGGGAGGCTGAGGCGGGTAGATTGCTTGAATTCAGGAGTTTGAGACCGCATAAGAGTGAGACCCTGTCTTCACTAAAAATAGAAAAATTAGCCGGGTGTAGTGCCCGATGCCCATAATGGGGAGGCTGAAGGAGTAGGATTGCTTGAGCTCAGGAGTTTGAGGTTGCTGTGAGCTATGACGCAAGTGCACTCTACACAGGGTGACAGAGTAAGACTCTGTTTCAAAATAAAGAAACGTAAACAACTCCCCCCAAACAAACCAACCAGTTGCAGGCCTTTGCTCCTTCCCGTCTGATTGGCCGCACGTGGCCACGCCCACTGGAGCAGCGTCAGGGGCGTCGTCAGGGGCAGCGTCCGGGGCAGGGGCTTCCTCACAGCCTGAGAGTGGGCTCTACTGCACCAGGGCGGGATCCCCCAGGTACTCCCCAGAGATTCTGATTTACCTTATCTGGGAGGAGTCTGAAACAGTCCCGTTCGTATTTTAAAGCCCCCAGAATGATTTCACAGGACCACTGCCCTGAATCTTTGACTCTCGAAAACTTTTTAAAGGGAAATGATCTCATTTCTGATTATCCAATAGCCCCAGAGTCTTCCAGAGATTATCCAGAGCCTTCCGAGTTTCTACTACTAGTATGTTTGCTTTAAATTAGCTTGATCTACAGTCATCTAAGCTTAGAAAACAAAGCTATTGTGGGATCCTTTGCCAAAGGAGTTGTGAAGGTCTGTTTTTAAGTGGTACTTACTTAAAATATAATGCTGTTGGCTCTGCGCCTGTGGCTCAACGGGCTAAGGCACCAGCCACATACACCTGAGCTGGCGGGTTCGAATCCAGCCCAAGCCCGCCAAACAACAATGGCGGCTGCAACCAAAAAATGGCCGGGCGTTGTGGCGGGCGCCTGTAGTCCCAGCTACTTGGGAAGCAGAGGCAGGAGATGGCTTGAGCCCAGGAATGGGAGGTTGCTGTGAGCTGTGATGCCATAGCACTCTACCCAGGGTGACAGCTTGAGGCTCTGTCTCAAAAACAAAAAACAAAAAACAAAAAAACCCAAACATTTAAAAATTGATGCTGTTTCACTCCTTCGAAACTGCTTTAAATAATTTCCAAACAAGGGTTAGGAATAAATACAATAATTATGTTTGGGTGCATGAGGAGGAATTCTAGTAGCTTTTGCCTTGGGTCTCAAATGTTCTTGATTTTCACTGAGCATTAAAAAGAAATAAGGAAATGGGATGGAGGAAGTCAGCTAATTCTGAGAACAGTTAAGATTGCTGTAACTGGGAACTGGTCAAGTCATTGCCTCTTTCTTGAATCATTTTTGGCTGTTCTTTTCTTTCCTTTGCATAGTCTGGACTGGCCACCTATGTTAGATTCTTTTGGTTGCCATGATAAATTACCACAAACCTGCTGGCTTACAATAATACACATTTATTTTCTCACAGTTTTGGAGGCCAGAAGTCCAAAATCAAGTTTTCTACAGGGGTGTACACACTCTGATAGCTCCAGGAAGGGACCCTTCCTGCCTCTTCCAGCTTCTGGTGGCTCCAATATTCCTTGGCTGTGCCCTGATCTCTGTCTCCTTGGGCCCTTTCTAACAGTGTCTCTGTGTCTGTCCTCTCCTGTCTCTCATAAGGGCACTTGTCATGGGATTTAGGACCCACACACTCAATAATTCAGTGATGATCTCAAGATTTTTAATTGCATCTGCAAAGATCTTGTTTCCAAAAGAGGTCACATTCTATTTCTGAAATGTGGACATCTTTCAAGGGGTCATAATTGAGTCCACTCCACCACCTTTGCTCAAAGTGTGTTTCTGCATTTAACCTACATTGATTTGGCTCAGTGCCTGTGGCTCAGCGGGCTAAGGCGCCAGGCATGTAAACCTGAGCTGGTGGGTTCGAATCCAGCCTGGGCCTGCCAACCAACAATGACGGCTGCAACCCAAACAAAAAATAGCCGGGCGTTGTGGCAGGTGCCTGTAGTCCCAGCTACTTGGGAGGCAGAGGCAGGAGACTCGCTTGAGCCCAGGAATTGGAGGTTGCTGTGAGCTGTGATGCCACAGCACTCTATCCAGGGTGACAGCTTGA
>CAUYON010092242.1:0-12607 GCA_963573935.1 Arctocebus calabarensis
TTAAAAAGATGGAGACTTTACCTTCTTTGTATTAACCTGGATGGAAGTGGAACACATTATTCTTAGTAAAGCATCACAAGAATGGAGAATGATGAATCCTATGTACTCAATTTTGATATGAGGACAATGAATGACCTAGTACATGGTGGGTTGTGGGAGAAGGGGAGAACATAGAGCGGAAGGGCAGAGGGTAGGAGAAGGATGATCAGAGGAGGGCGTGGAGGTTTCAGTGTATGACACCCCTTTGGGGAGAAAGACAGAAAAAGAAAGACTTTATCGGCTCGGTGCCTGTGGCTCAGCAGGCTAAGGCACCAGCCACATATACCAGAGCTGGTGGGTTCGAATCCAGCCCAGGCCCGCCAAACAACAATGACGGCTGCAACCAAAAAATGGCTGGGCATTGTGGTGGGCGCCTGTAGTCCCAGCTACTTGGGAGACGGAGACAAGAGATTCGCTTGAGCCAGGAATTGGAGGTTGCTGTGAGCTGTGATGCCACAGCACTCTCTCCAGGGTGACAGCTTGAGGCTCTGTCTCAAAAAAAAAAAAAAAAGAAGGTCTTTACCTAACAAATACAATCAGTATAACCTGGTTTCCTGTACCCTCAATGAATCCCCAACAATAAAAAAAAAAGATTTAAAAATCACAGGCAAAAGTTCAGATGATGCACTCACATTCAAACTTGACAGTGAGGAAATCTTTTCCAGTCAAGACCTCAGTCTCTTTAGAACTTTGCATCTCCAAGACTGTAAAAACAACTCTGAAAAAAAACATTTTGGCAATTACATAGGCTTTGCCAGAACTACTGTGAGGAATCTGAACTGATTAAGATTAAACTCTAACAGCATTTTTTTCACTCTACTAACTACCACAGAGAATTTTATAGGAGATAAGAATTTCCAGGAAAAGTAATCAGATTTTTTTTTTAACCACCTGGGCATGCCAATTGTTCCGCTTATAGGACATTGCTAGAAGTTTCCCAGCAAAATAAAATTGCCCTCTGAAAACTGCTATGGGCATGAGAAATATCAACCAACCCTTAGCAAAGGAAATAGTTCTAGAAAATGTATGAATGGAATAAAAGAACTAAAAAATCTTTTCATAAAATATATTTATAGACTATCAAAATATGAAGAGTGAATGAAAATCGACTTTTTAATACGTGTCTCCCGGATCCCCCATGTTTAGGCTTGGTTTGTCTGTTTGCTTTGCACTGCTCTATCTGTTGCTGATTTTGTGGGTTTTGTTTTTTTTTTTTGCAGTTTTTGGCCAGGGCTGGGTTTGAACCCCCCACCTCTGGCATATGGGGCCAGTGCCCTACTCCTTTGAGCCATAGGCGCTGCCCCACCTCTGTTGCTGATTTTATCCCATAAATATCCACTCTTACAGCAGACATCTGTTATTTTATTGTGCCATCTATTGTTTTCCACTTTGTGTGCCATGGGTATGTAACTGTGTCTATGTGGTTTCTATCTATACTAAAAAGGAACAAAAATAAAAATATTCTTTTGGGAGGAAAAAAATGGCTTACTGTTTTTCATTGTCTATAAAATAGAGACCACAACATTCATCAAAAGCAGATCATTTTTGTCAGAGAAGTATTAACCTGGTTATAAACAAGAGATATATAATTTGAAATTATATAAAAAGTGTGAGTGTAAAGGGGTGGAGTCGGAATTTCCCCTTACTCCTTTAAGCAATCGTGCAAAAGCAAGCCAGCGGAGCATAAACACAACTGCAAATTCTGTTCGTAAGACAGTAGGGAAAATGAGAAGTTGTGAAGCATAAAACAGGGAGGCCTTCTGAAGGTATGTAAGGACAAACACAGGACAGTGCAAAAAGAAAGAATGCCTGCAGCTAGAAATCTTTAAAAATAAAGATCCGTTGAAGCCTGGGGGAGTGGGAGAAATTGAGGTGCAGGGTGCATAATCCCTTGATGCCCACCGAGGAAGCTGGATGCCTGGGTTGGTGGTAGGAGCCCCATGGACTGAGATTGGTCACCAGTCAGGGAAAGAGCCAGGAAACAGGTTGAAGGAAGAATCTCACAGTTAAGCCATGTTTGTGGGAAGCAAGCTGTGTGAAGTACGGAGTTAGAAAGAAGGTAAAAAAAAAACTGGACTGTGGCCAGGCGCAGTGGCTCACACCTGTAATCCCAACACTGTGGGAGGCTGAGGCGGGAGGACTGCTTGAGCTCAGGACTTCAAGGCTTGTCTGAGCAAGAGTGAGCCCCATTTTGTTTCCATTTTTTGCATTTTTTGACTCATGCAAAAAATGGAAAAACCTAGCCAGGTGCTGTGACGAGCGCCTGTAATCCCAGCGGCTTCAGAGGCTGAGGCAGCAGGATGCCCACAGCCTGAGTCTGAGGATGCAGTGAGCTACGACACCACTGCACTCTGCTCGGTGGGACTCTGTCTCAACAAAAATAAAGAAAGAAAGAAAAGAAACTGGACTGTAAGTACATCCATTCTTGCAGGACTAAGAAAAAGGAAAGGAGAAGTGATCCCTAAAGCAAAGCCTTGCGGTCAGAAAGGGAGACGAGAGAGAGACACCAGCAACCGGTTCACAGAAACAAAAATGCAAATGCTTTCAACAATGCCACTCTCAAAGTCGGTGGCGTTTTTCACTTATTAGGTTGGCAAAATGCAAAAGCTAACGTGCATCTGACGGCAAACCGTGTGAGTGATGGTGTGGGGAGAGAAGTGCCCACTGGAGGTGGGAGTGCAAATTCACAAGCTCAGGGGACAGGGACCTGGCAATGGGGCGCAGGAAGTGAAACTTTCGACCCAAGAATACCAATTCTTGGAAATAAGAAATGATGGACATTTTTTTTTAAGAAAACTTCTGAAAATAATCTAAATGTTCACAACAGGGGACTGAATAAATTATGGCACAATCATACAGTGAAGTATTATGCACTTATTATTATTATGTATTTATTTTTTTTGAGACTGAGTCTCACTATGTTGCCCTTGGTAGAGTGCTGTGGCATCACAGTTCACAGCAACCCGACTCTTGGGCTTAAGCGATTCTCTTGCTTCACCTCCCAAGTAGCTGGGACTACAGGCGCCTGCCACAGTGCCCAGCCTTTTTTTTGGTTGCAGTTGTTGTTTGGCAGGCCTGGACTGGGCTTGAACCCACCACCTTTGGTGTAGGTGGCTGGCACCCTACTCGCTGAACTATGGGAGCTGAGCCAAATTATGCAACTTTTTTAAAAGAATGATGCAGACCTATATATACAGATAAGAAGACGCTCTGAGAGTCTGCTGTGCTATCACTTGCACATGAAAACTCAGAATTAAGTACATACAGTATTAGCTTATATGTAGGAAATATCTCTTGGAGCTGGCATCGGGGCTGCCGGTAGAGAAAGGAAGATAGTGAACCGGAAGGTACACAAACACGTTAAAAATTGGGGGGCAGGGTATAAACATGCAGGCAGGCAAATGAAAGAAATATTGAAAGTTCCCACAGGCATTTGCTATGGTTCTCTCTGTACTGCGAGCTTATGGATGACTTTTTTCTTTATTCTTATAGTGTTTTGAATTCATAAATATTTCACAGTGAAATCAGGTACTTTAAAAAAAATGGGATTTTTTTTTTTCTCCTAATATTCTCAAACAAAAATACCTGGTCAGTTCACTTAGTCAAAACGTGTCTTTGACTGTGATCATGTCTGAGCAGCACAGTGGAACAGGGGCTGGGATCCCCAGTTCCGCATTCAGATGCTGGTCAGTGGTCACTGCTGGCCGGGGTGTGCAGACCTCAGCAGCCCTCAGCAGCCCTGTGCTCCCGCGCTGTACTAGGCCCTACAGCGTGCACAGAGGGAGAGCAGGATATTTGGGGGCAGAGTTCCACTTATTGTTTCTTTCAGGTAAAGGCCTCCCCCAGATGGTACTGCTGAAGACTTGGAACTATTTTGGTTGCATTCTTGGCCTGAAGAGACAGGTTTCCTGTTAATGCTGTTTTGACTTAGATTGTTTGGGTCTCTCCAGCAGGAGACCAGATTTAGATCAAACGCACAGGATCCTCCTGCTGCAACAAGAAGGGCCTGGAACACCCAGGGAAGTCAAAATCCCCGTTGTTAGAGGGTGGGAAATGGGACAGAGGCACTTTCTCTGCTGTCCCGGGAGGCTCCGGTGAAGAAAGGCCCGTCTGCCCGGAGCCGCACAAAGCCAAGGCAGGTTGGAGGTCAAAGCATCCTGGGCCTTTGTGGAAAGCGGGTCCCCCTCTGGGGCCAGGGTAAGGAGGCTCGCAGCTATACTCAGGGCACTAGCCCTTGCTGGGTAGGGCCTGCCCTGACTGGCCACTATTTGTAACTGATGCTTGGAAAGCCTTGGACTATGGACCAAGGAGAACTGGGAAGGCCCACCCTTCCTGGCCCTTCTCAGACTCCACCACGTAGATGCCCCTATACAGGCAGGAAGAGACGCTGATGAGGATCTGCACATCCCAGGGCCCAATAGTACTTTGTCCTGAAAGGAAAGAAAAAGAGTCCCACCCCACCCCCATAGCCGGGGCACTGAGCAGGCTCGCCTGCTCAACCAGGGCTAGAGGGAGAGACCTCAGCAAGTGCCACGATGCTGACTTGGCCCTCTGGTGTCCTGCGTCCCAGCTAGGGGGATCTCCAAAGCGGACAGGAAGGGACCAACCTGGTAACCTCAGTCCCCAGGGTAGTTGAGTGAGGCAGGGTCTAAGTGAGACCTTTTCTTTATTCCATACTCAGGTTCCACATGCCCTTCATGGGGCTAGGAGAGTGGCTGCAGCATCTGAATTAGGGCCTTGACGTTTCCACAAAAGCCAGCGATGATTACAAGGAAATCTTCAAAATAGAGCTTGGCCCTAACCAGCTGGCATCTTGCTTCTGGATGAGCCAGGCTTATGTGTTCCCAAGTCATTTGCATTTGAGTCCTTGTTTGGATATGGACCACGTGCAGTCTCTTTCCAAACACAATCTGGAAATGACCCAGTGAATGTGGAAAGGGAGCCTGCAGTGCCCAGCCTGGGCCCTTGGAAAAAGACTGTGACTCCATTGCCCAGAGACTGGAAGTTGGCAAACAACCTTCAAAGGGGTGGAGGGCAGCTCTTTCCTTAAGCCAAAGTATCTCCTCCCGTTGCAAGGGACAAACCGTGAAGAAAAGTCTCGACGCTTGGCAAAAGTTCCCCTTCATTATAAAGTTAATTTTAAAAAACCATGTGTTCAAAACAGCCTTTTTCCTAACAATCCGGCATCATGGAGCCACTGTTCCAAATGTCACAGAAGTATCTGCACTTCAGTTAAAAGCAAAAAATAAAAATCATGTGAAAAAGTAAAAATAATTCAGATTTCAGAAGAATGGTCTCGCAACACTGAAGTGTAAGTGAAAATGCCTTTTTTACCTAGAATACTCTCTGTATCAATGGTTTTCACTCAAAGCCAGGAGTTCAATAGAATCCCCTGTGAGCTTTGCCAGTATCCTGATGCCTGGGCTTCAGCCAGACCAATTAAACCAGGATCTGGGGAGAGGAGGGCCAGACTTGGGTGTATGTTGACACCTCCTCAGTTTATTTCAGTGTCCGGTTAGGATTGAGAACCCCTGATACATCTGAACTGTCACTTGAATTTGTCTCCCTGTTTGTGGCCTCGAGGCTATAATAAATTTGCCTGTTTAGGTGACCCCCCAGGGGGCTGACCACTGGTGAATAGGATACACTAGTGAATCCTAGTTGTAAATGTGTGGCTTCTCTGGAAGCTTGTGGCACAAGTAAAGGACTCACCTTTCAACCAAATTGCACCCAGTCCACAGAATATGCAGCCTTCCCAGCCCCAGGGACAGTGTTCCCGAGGTAGGCCAGGCAGGCCTGGTGATGGCCAGTCACCACATCAGCCAGGACCTAGCGACACCCGGCCTCGCGGTGTGAGCCCTTGCTTGTTAGTGTGACTGACTGAGTGACTTCAAGTGGGAAGGATGTCCTGGTGTCCTGGAAGTCATTTACCCTGGTGCTTACTGTGCCCAAGCTAGGATCAATTTAGAGGATGGAGTTATGGGAACAAAGCTCTGAATTTGGTCCCTGGTGAGTCATTCAGTTTGTTAAAGAAAAGCTATCTACACTGTCTACACTGTCTACACTGTAGGCATGGCAGTCAGGAGCTGTCTTCACAGAATGGGCTCCGCTGACCTTGGAGAGGTTACTCCAGCACAGTCATTTTCAACTGGTGTGCTGTGAAAAATTTTAAAGATAGTTATTTTCAAAAGCAGTTCAAAGCACAGTAAAGATATTCTTTTTTCTTACTCTTTTTTTGATCAACATAATTTAAGTGTGTCATAGACGTTTAACTATAGGTTTGCGTGTGCCAAGAGATCAAAAAGGTTGAAAATCATTGCTCTATCTTGATTTCCTAATATGCAAAATGAGGATAAAATTCTTCTCTGAGTATTATTATAAGAATATTTGTAGAAAACCAGGTAACAAGTTCTAAAATAATATTGGAATGCAGGAAGTAAATATGTGATCATTTTTCAAAGAACATATGAAATAATGCTTTAAACTGAGGGTTGGTCAAATTGTATATATACAAATGTCGAAACTTAGGAAATTATTCAGTTTGTTGCATGACAATTGTATCTTCATTAAACTGTTAAAAGAAAAAAAAAAGCTGTGTCCCAATACATTGATTTTTGGACATAGTTGGTGGCCCCCAGTAACTGTGACCCCTTACTGTGGAATCCGAGCCCCCAGACGCTCCCCTGTGCTCCATGCAGTACATACTCCAGGGGTATTAACTTCACTCCCACACCCCAGGGTGGGCCTGGGTGGTCTGAAGCCCACCAGCTCACCCATAACCCGTGCAGGCTTAACTCTGTGCCCTGCGCAGGCCAACCAGGGTGTTTCTGAGCACCTCTGATGGAATATTGGCCAGTCTCTGTCCCTCCTGTGATATCAGAGTATGGAAGTGAAGCCTGGAACCTTTGCCCCCAGGAGGGAAACAGCTTAAGAATTACTTGTAGTCTGGCTCGGCACCTGTACCACAGTGGTTACAGTGCCAGCCACATACACCAAGGGTGGCAAGTTCAAACCCAGCCCAGGCCTGCTAAGCAACAATGACAACTGCAACAAAAAATAGCCAGGCGTTGCAGTGGGCACCTGTAGTCCCAGCTATTTGGGAGGCTGAGGCAGGAGAATCACTTAAGCCCAAGAGTTTGAGGTTGCTGTGAGCCGTGACGCCACGGCACTCTACCCAAGCTGACATAGTAAGACTCTGTCTCAAAAAAATAAATAAATAAATAATAAAATAAAATAAAAAGAATTACTTATAATCAATGTGAATATAAGACGGTGCCATAGCTATGGAAAACCATCTGGCAGTTTCTCAAAAAATTATACATACTGTCTTCATCCATTTGCTTTGCTATAAATGAATATTCACAGCTGGGTAATCTATTTAAAAGAGAGAGAGATTTGTTTGGCTCAGGGTTCTACAGGCTGTACTAGAAACCTTGCACCAGCATCTGCTTCTGATGAGTCCCAGGCAAAGGCAAAGGCAAAGTGCAGCCAGCGTGTGCTGCAGAGATCACAGAATGGGAGAGGAAGCATGGGGGGGGGCAAGGCTCTCTCCAACAACTAGCTCTTATGGGAACTCAAGGGGCAAATCCACACTCTTCACCATAAGGAGCCCACCATTCTTGAAGGATCCACCCAAACACCTCCAGGTAGGCCACACCTCAAACTTGACTGGGGATCAAACTTCAACACCCAATTTGGGAGGACAAAACTGTCTGGCAGTTCCTCAAAAAATTATACATCCTGTCTTCATCCATTTGCTTTGCTATAAAATTCTAACCGGAACACATAGAATTACCTACGACCCAGCAAATTCCACATCCAGGTTTATGCCCAAAAGAAAGGAAAGCAGGGATGCAAAGAGATGTTTGTACACCTGTGTTCATAGCTGCACTATTCACAAAAGCCAAACTGTGAAAGCAACCTAAGTGCCCATGGACAGGGCAATGAACAAACAAAATGTGATACATTCATACAATGCAATAGTTTCATTCTTTAAAAAGAAGGAAATTCTGACACCTGTTACACCGTGGGTAAACATTAAGGACGTCATGCTCAGTGAAATAGGCCACTCACAAAAGAACAAGCTCTGTGATTCCACTTGCATGAGGTTCCCAGAGTAGTCAGAGTCATAGAGACAGAAAAGAGAACGGTTGCCAATAGCTGGGGGAGGGAAAGCAGGAGTCTTTACTTAATGGGTAGAGTTTCAGTTTGACATGTGAGAAGGGCTCTAGAAATGCGTGGTAGTGATGTTCACACAACGTAACAGGAGGATTAATACCACTGAGCTGTATGTACGTGTAAAGTGGTTTAGCTGGTCATTTTACGCTGTGTATCTATTATCATCAGTTTTTAAAAATTAAAAATTTAGAAAGGAATTAACCTCACATTCGGAGGAGAGCCAAGCCATGAGCACGGAAGAGAAATGGATCAGAGCAGTGATTTTCAACTGGTGTGCCAAGAGAGCATCTTAGGTGTGCCATGAAAATTTTTAAAGATCATTAATTTATTTTTGAAAGAAGCACAGTAAGTATACTCTTTTTTTTATCAATATAACTTAAGTGTGCCGTGAGATAAAAAAGGTTGAAAAGGGCTCAGCGCCTGTGGCTCAACAGTGCCAGCCACGTAGACCTGAGCTGGTGGGTTTGGGCCTGCCAAACAACGACGGCTGCAACCAAAAAAATGGCTGGGCTTTGTGACGGGCGCCTGTAGTCCCAGCTACTTGGGAGGTGGAGGCAAGAGACTCGCTTGAGCCCAGGAATTGGAGGTTGCTGTGAGCTGTGATGCCACAGCTCTCTATCCAGGGTGACAGCTTAAGGCTCTGTCTCAAAAAAAAAAAAAAGGTTGAAAAGTACTGCTCTAAGCCCTGCCCTGGGAGTATGCTGCCTGATAAAAGTGTCTATTTCCTGGGCCCCTGGGCCAGATAGCTCAAGCTGGCAATGTGATTTAGGGTGGGAGATCTCGGGTCACGTGGTGTAAGGTTGACCTCAGCACCTGAGCACCCCAAGCCTGTGGGACCAACCTCTAAAGAAACCAGTGAACACCAAGACTCTGATGTGATTCCCTGCCTGCCCGTGCTCTGTGCATGCTGTCACACACATCACCAGGGGAAGTAAGCGCCTTCTACACAGAACCCCTGGGCGGAACCACCAGAAGCTGGAGCCCAGCCTCCCCCAGACCCCACTCTCCCTACTTTTGAACCACCAGAAGCTGGAGCCCAGCCTCCCCCAGACCCCACTCTCCCTACTTTTGCCTTTGCCACTGTTCACCTCCTCCTTTCGCTGTAATAACCGTAACCATGTGTGTGGTCACTTTTCTGAGTTCTGCCAGTCCTTCTAGTGAATTGCTGAGACTCAGAGTGGCCTCGGGGGTCCCCAACACAGCATGCCATGTCATCAAGTCACACATTAATGACTCAGAAATCGTATTTTTTTCCACACGTCTCTCCTGAACACCAGTTCTGCACAGACGTTACGACCAGGACATTTACAGCACTGCAGATTCAAACTGTCCCAAGTAGATCATATATTCTGCTCCAGACGCATTTCTTCTCTTGCTTTGCCATAAGCCCAGCCAGCTGTGTCCAAGACCTGGCACCATCTCACCCTCCTGACCCCCTGCCGCCTCCCTCACCCATGGGTGCTGGTCATGGTCTCCTCCCCGTCCTGCTGCTCCTCAATTTGGGGCAACCCGTCATCTGTACCCTATCATCAATACTGTCTGGATAGGACTCCCAACACCCGGCCAAACCCCACTAATTATCCCCACTATAGACAACATGACACTTTAAATCATTATTATAACCCAGAAAGCTAAGGGAAAAATACTTGCTTAATTTTTTTTTTTTATTTTGACATAGGTCTGTCTCTGTTGCCTGGGCTAGACTGGGGCGGCATCATCACAGCTCACAGCAAACTCAAACTCCTGGGCTCAAGCCATCCTTCTGTCTGAGCCTCCCAAGTAGTTGGGAGTACAGTTGTATGCCGCCATCCTAATTTTAAAATTTTTTGTAGAGACGGGGGTCTTACTACGTTGCTCAGGCTCATCTCGAACTCCTGGACTTCAGTGATCCTCCCACCTCAGCTTTCCAAAGTGTAGCATGAAACTTCTTAAAAAGAAAAACCAAGATTCTTGACTGGACGTGGTGGCTCATTCTGATAATCCTACCACTCTGGGAGGTTGAGATGGGTGGATTGTCTGAGCTCAGGAGTTCAAGACCAGGCTGAGCAAGAGTGAGATCCTGTCTCTACTAAACACAAAAAAACTACCAGGCATTGTGGTAGGTGCCTATAGTCCCAGCTACTCTGGAGGCTGAGGCAAGAGGATCACTTGAGTCCAAGAGTTTGAGGTTGCTGTGAGCTATGACACCACAGCACTCTACCCAAGGTGAAGAGCGAGACTCTGTCTCAAAAAAAAAAAAAAGATCAGCAAATCAAAACCTGTAAAAGGAAAAAAGAATGAAGAAAAGAAAAACTAAGATTCTAGTTTAAGAGGATGAAACTGCAGTAAATGCTAAGGTATAAGAGATATAAAAACAGAACATAATAATAGTGACGAGAAGGGCCATTAGTGAAAAGGATATTTTGACAAGTTTCAGAGAGTCAAAACGTAAACAAGAGCACGTTAACAGAGCAATCAGAATGAGGAAAGACTTGACCTGTTGTCCAACCCTCAGAGAAGCTTTGCACTTTGCATCTTTCAACCAGAGCTAAGGGAGATGTTTATGAGGAGGAATTGAGCTCAGAACCATTGCGTGGGGGTCAAGGCTACAAATACAGCCTCTCCTCGTTTGAACATTTAGGGAATCTATGCCCAGAGACACCTTCCCACCCTCACACCCTGAAGTCACACTTGCTCATTGACCATTCTGACCACAATCTGAGCACCTGGCCTCATCAGAGGAGAATCCCACCTGCGGAGACAATAGTATGAAGACCTCAACCAGCTGCACCAAGCAACACGGTCCCTCACACCTAACTCTGTTTGGCTTGATTTGTGACCACGAAAATATGGCGATTTATAACATTTGCCTTAAAAAAAAAATTGCGCAAAACTGGCTTAGGTACTTTCCAGTTTAAAATCCCTCAGTGACCCCCCCTTCACTCCCATCCTGCAAGAAAAAAGTCCAACTCCTTTCTTGGCATCAAGAACCTCGTGCTCAGGCCTTTTTCTCATTAAGCTCAACTGGTATTTTACCCGTTGCTGGCCAATGGGCAATTTTATGCTTCTTGGCCTTGACTCATGCTGGGATGCATTTCCCCATCCCACTCCATTGAGCAAATGCTAACATTGCTCAAGAATTAGTCTACGGGATCAGGGCCTATGACTCAAGCGGCTAAGGTGCCAGCCATGTACACCTGAGTTTGCAGGTTCGAATCCAGCCCTGCACACCAAACAACAATGACAGCTGCAACCAAAAAATGGCCGGGCGGGACAGTGCCTGTGGCTCAGTGAGTAAGGTGCAGGCAGGTTCAAACCCAGCCCCAGGCAAACTGCAACAAACAACAACAAAAATAGCCGGGCATTGGGGCGGGTGCCTGTGGTCCCAGCTACTCGGGAGGCTGAGGCAAGAGAATTGCTTAAGCCCAGTAGATGGAGGTTGCTGTGAGCGGTGTGACACCACGGCACTTTACCAAGGGCAATAAAGTGAGACTCTGTCTCTAAAAAAAAAAAAATGTCCGGGCTTTGTGGTGGGCGCCTGTAGTCCCAGCTACTTGGGAGGTGGAGGCAGGAGACTCGCTTGAGCCCAGGAATTGGAGTTTGCTATGAGCTGTGATGCCACAGCACTCTATCCAGGGTTACAGCTTGAGGCTCTGTCTCAAAAAAAAAAAAAAAGAATTAGTCTACGGAAAGTTTTGATAACAACCTCCCCTCTCCAAAGCCATGTAAAATCACACTACACAAGCTTTCTACAATCCCTTTCTAATCCCTTCTCCCTTTTATCGATGTTCTTATTTTACTGCATTTTTTTTTTTGAGACAGAGTCTCACTCTGTCATCCTGGGTGGAGTGCCATGGCATCATAGCTCACAGCAACCTCAAACTCTGGGGCTCAAGCAATCCTCTTGCCTCAGCCTCCCAAGTAGCTGGGACTACAGGTGTGTACCACTATGCCCAGCTAGTTTTTCTATTTTTATTTTTTTTAAAACATAAAAATGTACTTAAAAGCCACAATAAACCCATTTTTTTTTTTTTAGTGGTAAGACAGAATTTATTCACAGAAAAGAATACAGAAAACACTAAGGCTCCTGGTAGAGGGAGAGAATTCAAGTGGGGAGAGAGAAGCTCTCTCCGTTTCTCTCCCAGTCTTACCCCATCTCCTCCTTTAGGCCTTTAGTCTCAGGGTATATATAGGTGTATGGGTTCCTTGGTCAGGAAACGAATGAATACAGTCCCTTCCGCCTGGGCAAGGTGAATGAATGTATCAATAAATGGATACAGTCCTTTCATGGAATTGAGGCCTAGGAAATTCACAAGAAATTGACCTAGGCATAGGAGATGGGGGTTCCACATTTAGTCCTAAGTGTGAAGTGAAGGAGACACCAAGGCACAGGTGTCTCCTCAGCAGTTGT
>CAUYON010092243.1:0-14631 GCA_963573935.1 Arctocebus calabarensis
TTGAAAAGAATGTCTAACTGGGCAGCACCTGTGGCTCAGTGAGTGGGCTGCCACCCCCATATAACGAGGCTGGCGAGTTTGAACTTGGCCCCGGCCAAACTGCAACAAAAAAATAGCTGGGCATTGTGGTGGACACCTGTAACCCCAGCTACTCTGGAGGCTGAGGCAAGAGAATCTCCTAAGCCCAGGAGTTGGAGGTTGCTGTGAGCTGTGATGTCTCCCCTTTTTTCCTCTCCCCCTTGTTAGACTATATTTATGTTTTATCATTCATATGAGTTTGAATAACTTTAGACCAGGAAAATTGTGAACCTATATAAAATTAGACATTTCATGAGAGAAATAAAGAAATATCAAAATTACTGAAATTAATTGGAAATATTTTTATGAGGAACATAATTATAATGTCAGTAGATTATTCTTCCTACCAAATAAGCCACAAATCTCAATCAGATCAACATGGATATGATAAATGTACCCTAAAGAAAATACTTTACTACCATCTGTGCAAAACGTCACATTTTGCAAGAGGAATATAGACTCATGTAGTGAAGTTAGTCATCATTTTGTCTACATCATTCATACCATGAAATGTTTATAAAATGTCAATCAAAAATGTTTGCCTGGGCTGAAGCATATAAATAATTATAGGGTGACAACTATAGATGCAGAGAGGCAAGTTAGAAAGCCTCAAGGCTGAAGGAGCTAGGCAACTTTTGATCTTCTTTCTCGAAATCCTTTGAGATAGTATTATTTTGTCAACGAGGTTCTCACTAACCACCATACTTAATGCTGCAACTTGCCCCAACTATGCCATGATTATACAACCCCTATCCTGATGCTGCCTCTTTCTAAAATTACATTTTTTTTCTTTCTGTCATACATTCTACTATTTAGATCCTTACCAAAATAGTTCCTACCATATAAAGAACTACTTTCTGCTTTGCTTACAAGTGCTTCTTGTTGAATTAAGTTAGAATACATTCTGCAATATTCATATTTCATTTTCTAATTTTTCTGGATATTTCAATCTTTGCTGACCTAAGTTGTATTGAATATATTATATGTAATGCTATGTCCTATCTTGCTTTTTTCATTTCTTTCCGCTCCTAATTTTTAGACACATGAAATTTTATGTCAAAAAGTATTCATAATTCAAAATTTTCAATACAGTTTTATTGGATGACTCTAACAATACCAAAAGTGTATGATGTGTTAAGAATAGTTAACCATAAGATAAATTGAATGAACAACTGCTATTTTTCTGCCATATTAAAGAAACACAATAATTTATTTATTTCTGCTCCATCTTACATCATAGTCCAAATTATTGACATTTTAAGCAATAGTGTAGTTACAAACTTAATTTATAAGGCAATGATAGCTCAGAATGAAATTTATCTTTTTTTCTCCAAAGTTAGAAAAACACTAGTGATTATGCAGATGCTTCATTTATGCCAGATACATCATGGTCCTAATTTAATGCCAGGTGTATAGAACTGATTGCCAAACTGGCAGACACTGAACTTACCAAATTAAGCACCTTTAGAAATGGAAGCACTGAAATGGAAGAAGTGATCATTACCATGGTATTTGTCAATATATATATATATATAAAAGTATTTTTCTAACTTAAAATTTTTTTTTTTTGAGACAGAGCCTCAAGTTGTCACCCTGGATAGAGTGCAGTGGCATCACAGCTCATAGCAACCTCCAATTCCCAGGTTCAAGTGAGTCTCTTGCCTCCACCTCCCAAGTAGCTAGGACTACAGGTGCCCGCCACAACGCCCGGCTATTTTTTTTTGGTTGCAGCCATCATTGTCATTTGGTGGCCTGGGTTGGATTCGAACATGCCAGCTTAGGTGTACATGGCTGGTGCCTTAGCCCGCTGAGCCACAGGCGCCGAGCCTTAAAAATGTTTTTTAATAGTTGTAACTGAACTTTTTTATAAATCACTACCATGCACAAAAAAATTCTGATGGGTTTAAATACAAATTAGTATTTTAACTGTCTTCTGTTCAAATATCAAAGAGTACACAGTGGAGGGTATATTTTCAAAAGAGTCCAAATGTTTCTCAATAGTTTCACTGTGTCTCATTATAAGGGATTCTCCCATTGTGGTGTTTAATATATATTTAGAACCATATGTCTCTTTTGATTTGAAAGCCTAATGGAATGAGCAGCATAAAAAGTTTCTGCCATTTAGATGGTTATCTGCATATAAATTAATGCATTAATTACATGGTCTTAAATCACGTAGAATGGCATTTGCACAGAAGAGTTGAAGTTAATTTTGGTAGTTGGATACCTTATTATTGAATTTGAGAATCTTACCTAAGTAGATATGTCAGGATTGGTTGTGACTATACAGATAAAACTCATAGTTTTGAAAATAGTTCCAGTTCTCATATCAAAGAACATAGAGATTGACAGAATAATACATAACTCAGGGACAAATACAAGAATGCCTGGAACATCTGTTTTACAAATATGTTACATTCTTAAAGTGAAACTACTAAAAGTATTACTTTTTACTCAAGCTGGTTCTAATATTTAAACATTTGTTTCAGGTTCAGCTTCCTAATCTTACCACTTGCCCCAAACAAATTTACCTATCATATAAAAGATATCATCATTTGTCTTCATAGTTATACTAACTACTCTTCAAGTTCCAGTAACAAAGAACATTGCATTTGTTTTTAAATCTTTAGGTGTATTTTAATGGGAAGATTGAACACTATTGAATTTTTTCAAGCTGGCAAAACAGAAATTCTAGTTTTAGTTTTTAGATATTTCATTTTGTTTTTCATACTATAATTAGAAGCATGGCCAGTAGAAATCAAAGCATGAGACTGATTAGCATAAATTTAAAGGGAAGGAAAGAGATCTTTTCTTTTTAGTGTTCTAGGTTGTGGCTGGTGCTGTGTAGCAAGACAGATTAACAAATGAAGAGCAGACAAATATCCAAGTATAAAGTGAAAATCTAAATCTTCAAAGGGATACCTACTTCAATTGCGATTCCAAACCAAAACCAGTAAGCCTTTTATGACTTAAAAATCAGCAAGCCTTTTTTTTTTCATGTCTTAACAACAGATACAAGAAGAATTACCAAGGAGGGTATAAAAAGAAATAGCTCTTGTGACCCAACCCCCCCCAAAATGGCTGCAGGAAAGTGTCCCACGTGGTGTAAGGTCAGACATAACCAGGTCCACACACATTTCTGCCTTTTTTCAAGGTTAAACCCTACTGATATATATTTAATCATATAAGCCATGAGCTATGTGGAGTTTTCAAGGAGGTGAAACTTGGTAGTCAAAACTGTAAGTGTACAGGGTCCACGTAATATACAAGTTAGTCCATATTACAAAGCACATATAGTTGTTTACTTAATCACTATGTGAATATTACAGGTTAAAATGTTTCCATTAACAGAATAATATTTAGCATGAAGAGAAAAAAGCATAGGAAAAGGATTAATAAACCAGTTCAAGGAGGGTTATGTGGACAAAGAGAGTGTTCTGAGATAATTGGCCTATCTTTGTCTTGCAAGGAAATGTCTTTGATTTGGGCAGGGAAGAAACCTTGATTTGAAGAGAACCTTTGTCAGCAGATGCCTGTGCTGGAATGACAGCAAGATGATGTCTACTGAAGTAGCCACGCTACACTGGTGAAATCCTGCTCTTTGTAAAGTCTCTGCGTCTTCTGACAAGGCCTTATAGTAAAGGGATACATCCCGTCTGATTAGGTGCAGTCTCTATGAATTAGGCAAACATCTGATGCCTAATTGACAGGAAGCCTTTTAAAATGTAAGATGGAGTCCTTTTTGTAAGACAGAGTTAATTATGTCAAGGGAACTCTATACAGAAAGAAAGATTTAGGCAAAATACCCTGAGAAGAGTTGTTAAAATGTCATTGGCAAATGACACACAGCCCACAGCCCAGGCCCTTCGGATGGCCGCCTGCAGGTACAGGCCTGACAAAGCTCCTTCTGGCAGCAGGAAACCAAACTGTTAAAAGGTGAGCTTTCAAGACACAAAACGAGACAAATAAGAAATCAATAGCTGTTCCTCGACGGGAAAATATCATTAAACTGTGAGTACCCCAAACCCAATTAAAAAGAACCACAGTTCAAATAACTAACTCTTTCAAATGTTTTACATCTGTTAATGTAAATTTGGGAAGAGAAAAGACAAAGCGACTTTTACCATCCTCATCTGATTGCGTTCTGCAGACAGAAGCCAGGAGGCTGTCTCTGGAATATTTTTACCTTTAGCTGTCTTTGTCAGAGATCTCGAATTTCAACTTCAGCCTCCAGAGCAAAGAAGGTGTTCTGATCAATGGCATTTCATCACGGTTGCCAGAAACTGCTGAGGTGAAAATAAAAATCTTTTTCTTCTACCCTGTTAGGTTCTTGAACGGGACTCTGTAACAAACAGGTTAAGAAAAGAATCATATAAAATTATTTAGAGTGAGTTTTATATGACAGGTAACTTCATAAGAAAGTCAAGATCCATGGGCTTGGTGCCTGTAGCTCAGTTGGTAGGGTGCCAGCCACATACACCAGGACTGGTGGGTTCAATCCCAACCTGGACCTGCCAAACAACAACGACAGCTGCAACCAAAACACAGCCAGACATTGTGGTGGGCACTTGTAGTCTTAGCTACTTGGGATGAGACAAGGAAATCTCTTAAGCCCAAGAGCTTGAGGTTGTTGTGAGCTGTGATGTGACAGCATTCTACGGAGGGCAACGTAATGAGACTCTATCTCAAAAGAAAGAAAGAGAGAGAGAGAGAGAGAAAGAAAGGAAGGAAGGAAGGAAGGAAGGAAGGAAGGAAGGAAGGAAGGAAGGAAGGAAGGAAGGAAGGAAAAGAAAGAAAGAAAGGACCCAAACCAATGGCTAAACCTTAAGGTTTTCATATAGCAGGTCCTTGAATATCGTCATTACATTCAACAGCATTTCCTTAAAAGTAGGATGAGGGGAAAAAAAATTAATACCCTGCAGGAGCCTCCTGTCTGTGGGCTTGCTCATTCTTCCCATGTCTGTGTGAGTTTCCTCCCACAGCCCAACACGTGCACATTCGGCTAATTGGTGTGTCTTCATGGTCCCTGAGTGAACGTGGCCGAATGTGGGAGTGTGCCTTGCAATGGAATTGTTTCCCACCTTGCCATTGAGATCCAGGAACAGGTGTTAGCTACCCACAAACCTGAACAGGAATAAGTGAGTTATAAAATAAAACAAGCAGTGGGTATACATTATAAATCATAAAGTATATGATCAGCCCTATAAATGCACAACAATAAATGATGAAATAATAACGTACTTTGTGAGCCTGCCATATTTGCTTTTGAACTGTATATTAAAAAAGAGGGCATCCTTAAAATTTTTGCTTTGCAAACATTTATTCCTTGATGCAACACCAGTGTGATAGCTGTCACTCACTGATAAACCAAAAGTTGGGTAAGTAGTGGTTTCTTTTCTTTTTATTCATCTTTATTAAATGTGTGCCTAGCTCACCACCTTTACTTCAGTGTTTATTATTAGAAAAATTTTGATTTTGACAAGGAATATGAAATAAGAACTTAATTCTTGTTTACATCAATTAGCCTATGGTAAAATTCATTTAGTTACATAACATTTCTCTTCAAGGCAAATTTCTAAGGACCTATCGATAATGTTAAATGACAACTTACTGCACTATGTTTGAAGAGTAAGAAGTGGGGAAATGTGATAGAACCAAAGGGTATGAACTAAGGGCAGTAAACTTGGTGCAACACACCAAGAACTGTGGGTGAGGATTCCTCTTGGCGTTCCTCTGTCCTTGGCATGAAAAATGCTCTTGTCTGGGATGGCGCCTGTGGCTCAAGGAGCAGGCCACCAGCCCCACATACTGAGGGTGGTGAGTTCAAGCCCAGCCCTGGCCAAAAAACTTCAAAACAAAAATGCTCTTTTCTTCTGGTTACAGTAAATGTACATCTCACGTGAAGATCTTGTGACCTTTTCAGGGGAAGGTCAAAAAGTCCTTCCTGTACCTACCTCAATTTATCAATTCAATATGCCAAAGAACATTACCTTGGAGTAGCATATTCTGAACCCATTGTCAAGTTCAAGAACTGAATTTTCAACATTTTGTTGGTGGTATCTTTGTATATTAAAGTTAAAAACAAGGATAGTGCGCTAGAGTATAAATATTATTATACTTGTCATGAACATTGATTGCATTACATAAACTGCATAATTTTATGAATATACCTTTTTATCATAATTGAAAGAATTATGACTTGTTAAATGAACTACCATCTGGGCTAAAAACTGCTATTCTTTTCCATAGTTCATGATGGGAAGGAAAGCAGCTGAAAAATTATACTTAGATCTTTTTATTTTTCAAAATGATATATCAGAAATGCTCACAAATTTATCCAGGTGTTATTTTTCCAGTTTATGTATGTTTATATTATTGTATACCATTACAGAACTTCCTGAATTTTATTTTTATTGTTATTGTTAACATATTGATTACCACACTAGAAAATTCTTTCCTTGGGGCCACATCGTTTTATTATAAAAATAAAATAAAAACTTCAAAGCAAGACAGTCCTATCTAATTTAGTGATAAATTTGTTAGTTTTTATTGTTTTCTGTGTAGGAATTATATGCAATTCACACGGTGCTAGAATCAATTTTATGCTTGATACATATCATACAAAACTTGAGTTGTTTGAGACTAACGACAACTGAATTTGTTTCTGAAAATTCAGTCTCGTCATTACACAAGTATTTAGTTGTGTCTGGAGTATACATTTGATGGTTCTGGAGGAAAGTTCTGAACCATACCCCCTAAGTATGCAACAATGTTGTATTGAGGCATACTACTTCAAAAACTTCCTTCAAAAAGCCACCTGGCAAACGTTCAAGGGGGAAATGAGCAACAAGAAGTTGTGGTAATTGGAGAACATAGTCCCGCAGGTGTGGCTTACTGGGGCTCTGGTTGGAGCAGGATGACAGGTGGTAAGGGAGACATGTCAATTCACAGTAAAATTGATAAGCAGAGGTTTTAAAGTTTGCAGGCAGGCTACGGATCTTCCCAGGTACCCACCAGGGTATGCTTCATCAGGCCTTGGACTCAATACTAGCATGAGTTAAATAAAACTCACATGGCAGTTTATCTGTTTATAAACGAATGATTAATTCTGTTAACAAAGGAATGAGTAATACTGTATCTAACATTCAAATTATCTACTTCTGATTTTAACATATTCTTACTGCTAATTTTCTTCCCATTCAAAATGAAGTGGACTGTCAGAATGCATTTGCTCTGTTGTGTAAATGATCATTTCCTAGAGGAATGCTTTTATGTTTACTTATTTAATTTATTCACATGTTTTTAAGTTTTACTATTTAAAAACCACTTATTTTCAAAGTACTAAAATATATGATGGCATTTACACTTATATTGAGGTCTTCAAACATTATATTCAAATGTCCTTTTAAAATTTGAATATAAACTATCAAAATTATACAGGACAGGTGGCGCCAAGACCTGTAGGTGGCAGTGTTGGTGTGGCAGCAGCTGGCAGAACCAGCCTGCAGGAGGTTGTAGGGGAGCCCTGGGAGGCTCCAGTAGCCAGAGGGGCCAAACGCGTCCCTCTGGGGAGACACTGGTGCCTTGGTGTCTACTTCCTCCTGCTCTTCTAGCTGGTCAATTCCATGGCCCTTGCTTTGGTATCTCTTTTCCCTGCCCTTCTGACTGAAGGGGAAAACCCACCTTTTCTAGGGCTGGTCATTTTCATGTGAGTTTCCAGGGCCTGATAGTTCTGGCCCTCTGCTGCTAAATGGAAGGCTGGCTGTAACTTTAGAAGATCTACACCCTAAAAGTAAACATTGAGTTCTGGCAAAACAATCCCCTGAGACTATACATATATACACACCCCTGAGCAGAAGGCCTGGAGACAGACTTTGGAGAGAGAGCATGAGAGCTTGTTCCCCATCTGGGTTCTTTCTGCCAGGAGCTTGGTTTTTTGTAGTTTCTGTATTCTTTGTTCCTGTGAATAAATCCTCTCTTACCACGGATCTGTGGTCCGTGGAATCATTCTTCGAATCGCTGAGATCAAGAACCTGAAACATCGATATCAAAAACATAATTTTATAAATTCCTTTAATTCATGTGTTACTAAACACCTATGTTAAAAATACTGATTTTGTAATGGTTCATTTTTCTCGATCATTTATAAGACCCTATCTTCTCCCTATATTTTATAATTCAAATGGTTGGCAGATATCTCCCAACCAACTTGATATACTATGTAGGATTTACAGCTTATTAACATATATGTGCCATCTGTTCTCAATTTAAATATCACACATTGAGATTTCTAAACTTATACATCTTAGGATATTCTTCTTTTATTTTTTCTAGAGTTTCCTTTTTGTTGTCATTCTTGTGTTCTTGCATTTGCCTAAACATAATACAAAGATTGTATTTTTCATATCTGTGCTGTAATCTAAGTGAAAATATATTACAAATATATTACTATGAAGGTGGTGTACCGTGAATAAAGAGTAGAGCTAGGTAGACTTCCAAATTTAAATCTTGACTCTGTCATTTGCAGTTATTTAATTGCACACATATACACAGAATATAATAATATTCAAGTTACACACATAACTGATCACTAAGTTTTGTCTGTTTCACAATATTTACAATGAACAAAATAAACACCTAACAATGTTGCTATGAGGATAAATACTAATGAAATAATAATTGACATGATTATTATTACAAATTACTTAATTTTTTTTTTTTGAGACAGAGCCTCAAGCTGTCACCCTGGATAGAGTGCTGTGGCATCACAGCTCACAGCAACCTCCAATTCCTGGGCTCAAGTGAGTCTCCTGCCTCCACCTGCCAAGTAGCTGGGACTATAGGCGCCTGCCACAATGCCTGGTCATTTTTGGTTGCAGCTGTCATTGTTGTTTGGTGGGTCTGGGCTGGATTCAAACCCACCAGCTCAGGTGTACATGGCTGGTGCCTTAGCCCATCAAGCCACAGGCACCGAGCCAGCCTTAAATGTTTTTTATGTCTTAATCTTTACTTATAACATTTCCTCGATTTTGATAATTATTTCCATTTTATACATGACAAAACTAAAGCAAAAGAAGTAACTGCTAATGGTGAGTTAACTAGTTCAGTGTCAAAGATGATTGCAATCAGATAATCTAGATTCTGGGTTCCATCATCCCCTTTCTCAGATAAAAGAAAAAAATATATTTTATCACATGCTTATATTATTAAATTATCCATGAAGAATAACAATTACTACATTGATTCAACATTATGGAAATGTAGGTACTGTAATAAGAAGAAAAAATGAGAATTTAGTGTTTACATTCTAAAAATAAACTTTTTTTGTAGAGACAGAGTCTCACTTCATTGCCTCACAACGGCTCACAGCAACCTCCAACTCCTGGGCTTAGGCAACTCTCTTGCCTCAGCCTCCAGAGTAGCTAGGACTACAAGTGTCTTCCACAACGCCTGGCTATTTTTTTGTTGCAATTTGGCCAGGGCCAGGTTTGAACCCACCACCCTCGGTATATGGGGCCAGGACCCTACCCACTGAGCCACAGGTGTTACCCATAAAAACAAACTTTAGTATAAATTTGCATTACAGTTTGGTTAGGTTTTCTGCCAGCATATAATCGTTGTCATATTTTCAAGAGAATAGTAAAAAATGCATTTGGCTTAAGAGTCTGCATTTAAATAGCAAAAGTATAAATGAAAACTTATTTTGTGAAAGCAAAAATGTAAAATTTAAAACAAAGAAATTTAGTAGAGTGAAACCTAAGGGTCATTTTTAGGCAGAAACTCTGTCACAGAATTCCACCACTATCAGTCCCTCTGATACCAGAATTTCATCTTCAGAAGGTTCTTGGTCTTAGTGATTTGAAGAATGAATCCACGGACCACAGACCACTAGTAAGGTACAATTTATTTACAGAAAAGAAAACAAAAGCACCAAAAGCTCCTGCCAGAGAGAAACAACCCAAGTCGGGGGAGAGAGTCTCTCTCTCTCTGCTCTTTGTCTATGAATACACACACACACACACACATATATATATATATATATTTCATGAGTCCTCTGTAGTTACATTTAGGGTGCATGGATCCTCTGTAATTACACCTAGCTGGGACTCTGGAGTTACATTTAGCATGGACTGGGTAGCAAATGAATGGCTATAATCCCTCCGGTTCCTAGGCCTAGGAAACCTACATGAAATTGACCACACTTGGGAAATGGGGTTCCTTGTTAAGCTGCAAGTGCAAGGGGAGGGAGGTGCTAGGATGCTGGTGTCTCCCCAGCAGTTGTCTGGCCCCCCGCTTACCTTCCAGCATGCTGGTTCCTCTGCCCGCTGCCACTGAACCAACCCCGCCAAGGTGGAGGCGTCAGGTCTTCGCCTAAGCTCTGCTGAGCTGGCTGGGGTGCCACCTGTCTTGTATCACCTCCACTTTGTTTTTATTTCTAATCAACATTTTTTAAATTAAAAAAATTTCAAGATATGAAGGGGGTACAAAAGTTTTTGTTACATGAATATACTCTATAATGCTGAAGTCAGGGCTTTTATTGTGTCCTCCACCTGCATCAATTTAATGACATTTCCTGAGAAACTGGAATAAGTGAAATACTGACTCCATATAATGACTACAAAAACAAAATCAGAGGACTCTATTGTTTATCTGTATGCATACCTGTGTTTATGTATGTTTATGACATTATATTAATTTTTCTTGAGACTATATTTGACTCCCCTATTTTAATGATTTATTTGAAAGAATTCAGCAATTGTTATAGTAATGTGTGTGTCAAAGAATACTGGTTTGCTTCAAAATCATTTAAGATATATATTAAAGGCTTGGCACCTGTGGCTCAACGGGCTAAGGCACCAGCCACGTACACTTGAGCTGGGTTCGAATCCAGCCCTGGCCCGCCAAACAACAATGACAGCAGCAACCAAAAAAAAAAATAAAAATAAAAATAAAATGGCTGGGCATTGTGGCGGGTGCCTGTTGTCCCAGCTACTTGGGAGGTGGAGGCAGCCAGGGGACTCACTTGAGCCCAGGAATTGGAGGTTGCTGTGACCTGTGATGCCACAGCACTCTATCTAGGGTGACAGCTTGAGGCTCTGTCTCAAAAAATATATATATACTAAAATGCAAAGTCTCATAAAACTGTAAGATTTATAGCATTAGGTTTACTATTCCTTTTCACATAATTATATTCAAACCACCAAATCAACAACCTCATTAGTTAAAGGTCTTACATTCCAGATCTGAAAACTAAGGTTGATGTAAAAGTAATTGCTGTTTTTGCATAGTTGAAATTTTTCATTCGATAGTGGAATATATTCTTAAATAAATGTGCTTTTTTGGCTAATGACTTATTACTTGCTGTTTATTTTATATTTATTTAGGACTATGAAAGTGATGTTAGGCAAAAAGCAAATTGTAGCATTTTTTTTAAAATTTCAGAGTAAAATGAGGGTACGTACAATTAGGTGATGTTATTTGCATTTGTTAGGTATAGTCTAAGTTGTAGTTGAGCCCTTCATCAAGGGCAGCAGAGACAGTTTGCATCAACAGCGTATTTGGCCCAGGAACTGCTAATGAATGTACAGCAGTGAGTGGTGGTTCCGGAAGTTTAGCAAAGGAGAGGAAATCCGTGAAGATGAGGAGCAGAGCGGCCAGCCCCTGGAAGTAGACAACACATCGAGAGCAGTCATCGAAGCTGATCTTCTGACAACTACAAGAGAAGTTGTCAAAGAAATGAACATCAACTGTTCTATGGCCATTTGGCATTTGTAGCAAATTGGACAGGGCCAAAGGCTCCATAAATTGTTCCTCCTTGAGATGACTGAAAATCAGAACTATTGTCATTTTTAAGGGTCATCTTCTCTACCAGACTGTGACTTGCAGCAAAATGTGGATTTTATGTGACAAACAGCAATGACCAGACCAGTAATTAGACCCACAGGAATCTCCAACACAGTTTCCAAAGCCAAACTTGCACCAATGGCCATGGCCACTGTTTACTGTTTGGGGGTCTGTGGCCTGGTCTGATAAGCTACAGCTTTTAAATCCTGATGAAATTATCGTATCTGAGAAGTACACTCAGAATATTGATGAGATGCACTGAAAAGTGTAATACCTGCAACCAGAACCTGTCAACAGAGAGGGCCCAGTTCTTCATGACATCATCCAACCACACATTGCACAACCAACAGTCCAAAAGTTTAGCCTTGTCCGCCATATTCACATGACCTCTTAGCAAATCACTACCACTTCTTCAAGCATCTCCACAACTTTTTAGAGAGACAATGCTTCCAAAACGAGCAGGATGCAGAAAATCCTTTCCAAGAGTTCATTCACTCCTTAAGCATGGATTTTTAAGCTACAAAAATAAGCAAATTTATTCTTGGCAACAATGTGTTTATTGTAATGGTTCCCATTTTGATAATGATGTGACCAAGCCTAGTTATAATGCTTTAAAATTCATGATCCCAAACCATAGTTCTTTTTGCATCAGCCTAAATATTTTCATAAGTTTTTGATGATTTCAATATCTACAATGACAAATCCATGAATACATAAACTTCCCAGTTTTTTAAGCACTCTCCATCTGTGGGTTTATCTTTGTTCATGATTTAGGCAACACTTTTATGGACATACTTAAAGCCTTGTTGTTACCTATAACTGCATTCTCTCCTTAATGTTAAGTTCTAATGCCTTTCCTTTTAAGCAGTATCATTTACATATCCAGATTATTCCTCTTTTTCTCTTCAAGTATTACTTAACTACACTTGGAACTCCAGTTCCTTGACTCAAATTCAAGCAAATTTAACATTTTTTCTCTCTTTCCTCCCACTTTGAGTTCTTTTCTCCTTACTCTAGCTCATTTTCCATGGTCTATCAGTATAATCTTTTGCTTGAATATGACCTTGATTCTTTTTCTTTTTATCTATCTATTTTAATAACCTGAAAAAAAATAACTCTGTTAAAAGTCCAATTCTTCTACTCCACTACAGCATCCATAGAGACACATTTATTTTAAACATAAAGAGGAAAGGAGAGCTTTGTTGACATCAATATTGCCCGTGTTAAATACCCCTCAGAGCTGCTCTGCAGTCTCACCATTTCCCTAAACCATTCACTGATTTCTCCTGTAATTCCCCTTATATTTTACCCTCTATCCTCAAACATCTAGCACCATCAAAATCCAACGCAAAGAACTTAAAACTGTCCACATTACTCCTTTATGATACCACTTTTTTTGTATAAAAAATACCTCCTTCAGACTACTAAAAGATATCCCTATAACTATTTCCTCTTTTCCCAAATAATGTGTTTTTCTCTATTCAATAATTTTCATCAAAACTCCTGCATTAACGATACATCATAGCTTAAAATATAAAAAAGAAAATGAAGGGAATAAATAAATTCTTTTAACCTCACAACCCTTTACTTTCCCTACTCAAAGTTAAAATATGCAAAACAGTTGTTAAATTACTATGACCAATGTATTATTTCCCTGGAATTTACTTTGAAGTCAGTCTTCTCCTCACTATGTTCATCAAAATAATCTATTAAAGGTCACCTGTGATTTTTAATGTTGCTAAATTCAATGGTCAATCATCAAGATATTCTAGCTGGACCTTATCACAGCTTATCATTCCTTTCATCTCAAAATAGTTTCATTATTTCCACTTTATTTTTCTTCTCTTTTCACTTTTGTGCACAAGAGTGTACATGTGTGTGTTACTTGTATTGGTTTCTTCAGCTTCTGTGAGATTAGATCTAGGTTCTGACTCTTCCAGCCATATTATTACCATTTATTTTCTTACTCATCTGAATTACTTTAAACACTACTTCATGCCTGTGATTTTTAAATATTTACTTTCAGTCCAAGCTTCTCCTTTGCATTCTCTACAATATATGGACTTTCCCACAAAATATTTGCATTTAGACTTTCTCATCTTAAACATGAAGAATCAAAAAAGAGCCCCTGGATTTTTTTTCAAATCAAGGTGTACCTGCAGTCTTTCTAAACTTAGAAATGACCACTCTATTCTTCCAGCTATAAAGACAAAACTTAAAACCATCCATCATACTTATATTCTTTTACTTACCACAACAACCCTTTTTAAACCTCTGTGTGTATGTTCATTGGTTTATTGGTTGTTTCCTTGTTTTGCTGTGTGTGTACAGGTGTGTGCACCAAGATCTTGGTCACTACCTACCTCTCTGGAATGGTCTTCCCTACACACTTGCAGGACTCCTCTCTCATCTCCTTTCTGTTCTCTGAAAGCAGAAAACCCTTCCCTGGCTTTCTTATGCATTCCAATGATCATGTGTCGCCTCTAAGCTCCAAACTATCTCTCATTGTCTGACAAATAAAAATGGATCTTCGCCTTTTAAAGTCTTGATTAGCTAGTGTTGTCTTAAACTCTGTCAACAAAGATGTCTGGGCTCGGCACCTGTGGCTCAACGGGCTAAGGCGCCAGCCACGTACACCTGAGCTGTCGGGTTCGAATCCAGCCCCAGGGCCCGCCAAACAACAATGACGGCTGCAACCAAAAAATGGCC
>CAUYON010092246.1:0-17516 GCA_963573935.1 Arctocebus calabarensis
TGTTTCTTTTTCCCCACCGGACCCTTAGGGCGCTGTTGGGGGGCCCCTTACGGGATGGGGTTGTTAAGGGCCGTTTTCCCTGGTGGGGGGTCCGGCGCCCCCCCCCCCCCCCCCCCCCCCGAGGCCCACGGCGCTGGTAAGTGGCTTGGTGTCAGCTCTGCTGTGCGGGACAAACCCGGTGTGAAGGGAGAAGAGGCGACTGCAGCCATGCGAAGACCTGAGGACTGGGGACCCGCCAAGGCCGCCGTGTGAGACCCACAGCCCTCGGATTTCACGGGTGTAAGTACTGACCTTTGTGGTTAGGTACATTCTGAACATTCTGTGACCTCATTAAACTGTAAGGATTCTTTCCAGAACGCGTTTGGAAGATTCCTGTCGCTTCAACAAAGCAAACCTCTCCCAATAATAAGCAAGAATGATAGCAAGCTGAAGCAATCACAGCAGAGGGAATTATGTGATTACTGCTGGGAGAAAAGATGCTTTGTTTGGCTTTACTTATTTAAATTATAATTTGAGCCTTCGCAGCGGCTCACGCCAGTAAACTTGGTACTTTAGGAGGCCAAGGCCAGTCTGAGAAAAGAGAGACCCTGTTTTTACTAGAAGTAGAACACTAGCTGGGTGCTGTGGTGGGGCCCTGTGGTCCTTGGTAATGGAAGGCTGAGGGAGGAGGATCGCTTGAGCCCAGCACGCTGAGGTTGCAGTGCTAGGCGGATGCCACGGTACTCTAGCCTGGGCAACAGAGTGAGACTCTGTCTCCAAAAAGAAAAGAAAGTTATAATCAGTTCACTTCTAATTTGGGAAAAATATATAATTTCATTTTAGCCAATATAAATAAATTATAGGGAGAAAAAGCAAAAATAGAATCACCATAACCAAATTTCACATTCCAAATAACATTTCAATAGAGTAACTTCTTTCTTTGAAAATTTAATAATTACTTAACAGCTTTGGCACTAAATTCCTAGATTAATTGAAAAACAAAATGAGAAGCTAAGTCCAATTTTCTGCGAAGGTATGTAGACTTTAGAAGCTTAGATGCCCTTGATCTAGTACAGTGTATGCAATTTTTAATTTGTACTTAACTTGAATTTGTAATTTAAATAAGTAAAACCGAACAAAGTATCTTTTTTCCTAACCATATACAGATAATATATAATTTTTGTGAATATTTTATATAGTTCTTTTAATTAACTTTCCTCCTTTTAAATGTAAGTATATTAAAAACAAACCCAGCATTCTTCTGTAATAAGAACCAGAGTGGTAGAAGAAAGGTTAAACAAGATCTGTCTTTACTCATATGATATAAAAAGGAAAACAAATGAAATACACTTGTGAAGAAGATTTCTTCCCAAGGCAGGAGGTAACAAGGTTTTTATTTTCTACTTGTTACACCTTTAAGATCAGGAATCAGGCTGCCTAAGTTTAAATTTTACAAATACCACGTATCTAGTAGAGTTCCTGTAGGCAAATTATTCTCTATCAATCTGTGCCTCCAACTATAGAAAGTGTGTAATAATACTTATAGCTACCATATATGGCTATACAAATTAAAATATATAATCAAAGTAAAGTGGCAAGTGGTTGTTCTGACACATATTAAGGGGTAATTAACTATTAGCTATTATTCCCATCATTATCATTTCAACAATTTCTACATTTAACAACAATAATATCTCATTTTTTAAATGTTCCGTTAAAAATATAAGTACTTCCATCCTCCTTTGTTTTATTTTTCTCCTTTCTTTCTGGATAAAACATTTCTTAATTTATTACAAAAGCTTATCTATGATAAGGAAAGGAAAAGGCAATGTTTTTAAGTTCTTAGAAATTAATTACAATGAGAACTTTTTAAAGCAACAGGTTTATGGGCTATTTGGTGGACAGGATTCCATTTAATACTATAGTTTGCGATCTGTATGTGTCTGTTCTTAAATCGGTGTTCAAAGGAGCAAATCCCATATTTCTACATTTTGGTAGCATTTATAGAAAGTGCTATTTTATAGTGTATTTTCAAGCCTGCTTTCTCACTCAGTAATAATATTTAAAATGAACAGAATGAGAATGGACTTTTCTTTTTAAAATCCAGACACAAATTTAGAAAGAAATAATATCCCTTGGAAAATAAGTAGTTCATTAGGTTAGAACTACTAAAATGGTATGCTCCAATTGTGAAACCATTACTTCTCAATTTTTAGTTTTAACATAGAATACAGTTTCCATCTTTAAATCATTTCAATTATCATTGAACACAAGAAATTATTATTCCCTTACATGGTCTGTCTTTTTAATAAAAACTTACTTAATAACTTAGTATTCAAGTTGATAGAAAAAGAACAATACAAAGATAGACATTTTCATTGAAAAGTTGGGAGGGGGATGAAGAGGATGGATAAATATACACTTAACAGGCACAGCGCACACTCTCTGGGTCATGGGCACACGTATATATTTGACTCGAGTGGTACAAAAGCAATTTATATAACCAAAGTGTTTGCATTCCCTATAATATTGTGAAACAAAATTTTTAAAAAGTTAAAAAAAAAATTTTTAAAGGGAAATGGTTAGGGTTAGGGTTAGGGTTAGGGTGTGATGACTCAAGGCCACAGATGGCTACTCCCCAAAGTTATCTGAGATATTCCACTCAAGTCTCCCCTGTACCTTAAAAGCCCTTAAGTTTCCATTCAGACAGCTTAGAAGCTAAAGGAACGTAATAGAAGCTGATGGATATTCCCGGGAAAGAACAAGGACAAATTAATCTTTTAAGTGAAAGTGACATGTTAGAAGGAAACAGGACTGAGTGCACCTGTCACCTCTCAGGCAGCAGTCGGCATCCCAGACCAAAGAAGGACATCTCCTCGGTCTAGAAAGGTTGCACTTCAGGTGTTATCCTTTCACCAAAACAGGAAAAACAATGACAACAACAACAAAAGCAAAGCCTTCCTAGCAGCATCAGTAGCTGCTTCACGTAAAGAGGACAATAATGCAGGGGGACATCCCTGCGTGGAGAGAAGGAAGACGCTCGATAAAAAGGCATGTCAGCCATTTCCAATACCTTCTAGATTCGGACAACTGTGATAGAAATGAAAGTATTTTCTAGATGTAATCCAAATGTGAATTTTTTAAAACTCAGAGGCATTTTAGGAATCTATATTGCTCCTTGTATGAATTGATTTGTCGAGTTCTGTGACCATAGGTAGGGTAATTTCTGACAGAGAGTTTCTGTCCCAAGTTCAACTCCCATCACACAATGTCAAGCAGCAGGTCTCTTCATTAGTGCACAAGGCTGAAGTCTCCCAAATAAGACATGACTGATCTTCACCGTTTAATGGGCTACTGTCAGCCCCGCTGACTGGGCTTCGCCGCCTGCCTGTCTATTGCTGTCGTGTGCAATTGAGAGCACACTGCTGGATGAGAGGGGAGCTTTCTGGATGGCACGGAGGGGCTGTGCGGTGCCACAAAAATGAGGCCTCCTCCCCATTAGATGATAGCCTTTCAAAGATCAATGCTGATCCAAGATGAGATTTATATAACCATGGTGACACAAAAAGCCAAGGCTTCTCAAAAAACTGACAGCAAAATTAAGAGACTCAGAACGTGTGCAAGAGAAAATTTGCAAACCTGTAGAGTCAACAATTGCTGCAGGAGCTGCCCTAACTTTGAATAAGGGTGCTGAAGTCCACACATCCGTGCATTTTGAAGCGAAGTTGTTCTTCAGTATGATTACAATGGCACTCTTAGTGCCCCAGGACCTCTCAGCGTGGTGTCTTCAGTAAGCCTCTTACCTTAGTTTTCCCCTTTGCCTTTCTCTCTTGCTCTCCTCACCTCCGGCTCACTCAGTAAAAAGCATCTGTCGCCCATCCACGGTGCCCTCCTCACGCACCTCCCCACACAGCTCTTCCCTCTGTGAACACTGCAGCATCTTCAGCAATGGCCTCTGGCCACTGCTCCCACCCCTGCACCTGCTTTTCAGAAATAAAGAGGTTGCTAATCTTTGGTCTGGTCATTAAAGGATCAGAGGCATAACAGAATGCCTGCAGAATTTCTCTTATAGTACTTAATCATTTATAATATAGACTATTTGAAATGGGCTTAGAATAGATGTTTTCCCAACTCTGATCTCATGCAAGAGAAAAGCTATCATGTATATTTTATCACCCAGATTCCTTTCTGTCCATTGACCAGGGTACTGTACCAAGATGTAAAAGCTGAGCTCCATTTCTCAAAAGTGATGCAAAAAGCTCCATCCTCAAAGCTGTGGAGGACTCGTGAGCTCTGCTCACATACAAATACGTGTTATAGTATCACTCATGTATTTGGCCCGGCTCTGCCTCTTGTCAAATACTTCAGAAATTAGGAAGAACGGCCCTATACCCTACATATCCCAGAATTAAATATGTCATACCAAACAAGCTCTGGTGCCGTACAAGACAAAGTAGGCAGAGTTCAACCCACGATTTTACGACCTAAAGAACAAGTTTCTCCCTGGTGTAGACACTGCAGGTTTTGCAGTAAGCACCTCTAAGCACGCTCCATCAAGACAAAGTGAAACATGTTTAGAGGTGAGGGGGACTGATCAGCGCACTTCCCCACCACACACAGAACTTGGGGGAGAGGGAAGGGGGAGGTGTGAGCATCCCACAGAGCATCCCTGTGAACTTCTGTGCTTCAGGAGAGGATGGAGCTTCACGCACCACAGCAGGAGTAGTGACATCTTTCCAACCAACAAGAAAGAACACCTAAAAATAACTGTACAGCAAACAAACACAAGCGTATATTGTATTTTCATTATACATTCATATAAACTACTACTAAATCTATTATGACTGTAAATATCTTTAAAATCTCTTACTTCCATTACAAGCATGCGTTAGTAGAATGCAATTCTCTTTAGGGAAGGAACTCGTTCCCCAGCTGACCCTTTGCTGTAGGGAGCTAGCCACCACCCCACCTGCAGTGCAGTGGCCCAAGCGTTCCTGATACTCGCCATGCAGACTCAGACCCATCCTACAGGGGATACGAACACGTATCCTACAGGGGAGCCTCAGAATTGACTGTCACAAGGTGGCTTCCTCTGCAGATAGCCGCCGGTTCACTTCCACACTCAGGGTCTGTCCAGAAAACTTATCACAAGTCACAAGTAACACCCCATTAGAGGCTGAATTGTGTCCCTCAATAAAGGTAGATTGGAGTCTTAACCTGAGTAGCAAAGAGTGAACGCCAGCCCAGTATAGCTGATGTCCTTATAAGAAGGAGGACATTTGTACAAATGCTTGCAAGGAAGATGGTACAGAGAACAAGAGGGAGAAGGGAGGCGGCCACCAGCCAGGGAGGGGCCTGATGGCTTCACTAGTGGTCCCCTCTACGGACGCCTTCATCTCAAACTTCTGGCCTCCAGAACTGGGGCAGTAAATTTCTGTTGTTTAAGCTACCCATGTTGTGACACTTTATTACAGCAGCCCTAGTAAACTAGCACAGAGAGTATGCAATTTATTTAGCTACACATTACTTCAGGATTTATTGTATAGCCACACACACAGACGTGCTCTGGCAGAAGCTTGCAAAGGCAAGGCTGGGCTTGTTCTCGACTTATGTATCCTCCATGACTGCGCAGAGCAGTGCCAGCGGTTAGCACGTTCAATTAGTACTCACTGAAAGGAAAAATTAGTTCAAGGAACTAAATTTATAATATACAAGTAATTTGATGTGACAGTTACTGCAAAAAATTAAAGAAAAGAACTTGGATTTAATAGCTCAATTATTACTTAACAATTACCTCTAAAACATGCATTGTCAGATGTTTAAACATAAGACTAAGACCTCTAGGCTTGACATTTTATTTCTAAATATATCTTTACACATCTTACAATCAGGATGAAGTTAATAGTTGGCCCACCTTGTAGGAGATTCAAAATAATTTTTCCATTTTGACCAAGAACGGACATTGGTGTTAGAAGGCTCACAGTCTTTTGAGTTCTTGAATCCATTAAGTATCTCAAGGCAAAAATAAGACGGAAAACACAAAAGCATTAGGACAATAACAGGTAAGCAGCAATATTGAAAAACCAGTGGCTGTAGAATTTGTTTGAGGAGGGGGTGATTGGTGGGCGTGTTCACCAACTATGAAGGACCAACCTTAGATAATGCTGCCATTTCACAGATGAGAGAGAAAAGTCACGGAGAGATCAAGTGAATTGTCAGTTTTCACAAGGGAAAGGCAGCCAGGCCGCTAGTGGGTGCTGTAGGGCTATCCTGTTTGTACACCTAAAAGACCAGAAGCCAAGACAGATCTACAGCTAGAAGAAAATAACCATGGCAACAACAGCAATAAAAGACGCTTAACTAGGAATGAAAGGAAAGACTGATCGCTGTGTTCAACATCTCTTTAAAAAATAAAAAAATATATTGGGCATCTGACATGTTCCAGGCATGACACTAAACTCTGGAATAAAGTGTGCAGGAAAGAACATCAGCGTGGATGTGACCACCGCTCTGAACGCAGATCCTGTCTGCAGATGGCATCAGAAAACAATTCTTCCCTTGCTCTATATTTAAATCTCATCCATGTGAGGAGTTCTTTGTCCACCTCTGGGGAAACATCCAGCACGGGGCCTGCCAAGTGCCTCTTCCTCCTCAGAAGGTAGAAGAAGGCTCTGGACCCTTCCCCAGTTCAAGTCCTGGTCCCAGCTCAGCGTTCAACGCCCGGCCCAGTGTGACGCTGGACACAGTCCACCCGTCTGAGATCCAGGCTGCTCCCTCCTCTCAGACTCACCTTCTTCACTTTTCCTGCCTGTCTCAGGCATCAGACCCGAAGCAGAGCCAGTGAGCTGCAAGGGAATCTGTCTTTCATGGATGCTTTCGTGCAACCTCACCGACTTCTCCCTCCAATCCCTGGAGAATGCCTTCTGCAGGGCCGCTCCCCTGGCTGGGGCCTCCCCAGCACCTCTGGCTCTCCCGGGGTGTTGCTCAGTCCCAGGCACCTGGAGACCCCTCCGCCTTCCTTGCACACAGTCTCTGCGCCCCCAGCTGCTCCAATCATAGGATGGGTCTGTCCTCACCGTCTCCTGTTCAAGCTCACTCCGAACACTCAAGCTTCCTTTCTCATGCAAATTCTGACAGCAGAGACACCCTCCTGGTGAGGAACTTCCCTTGACTCTCCTTTTAGCAGTGGCCAGACAGGCTCTCAGTGTAAATCTCCAGTCTCTCTCTGTGTTACTAAAGCCTCCTCTTTCTGGATTTGAGATGAATAGGGGACTTCAGTGGTGACGATGAAAGTTCCAGTCCAGCAAAGATTCCTCTGCAACCGTGTGTACCTGTGTGCACCTACATGTATGTGTGTGCAGTGCACGTGTGTAACCTCCGGCACCAACCTGATCGTGCCAACTCTCTTACAGAGGAGGGTGCATCGCAAAGCCCAAACTTTGTTTGTGCAGTCTGCATCACAGTTTGTTTGAAGTGGCATCATGGGCTCTGGGCAGAACCCCGGGGAGAGAGTTCCTTCTCACCTGCTGCCATACTGAGACTGCAAGCAGGCCCCACCCAGAGTGGGCCTGGAGGGTCCACGGTGGGCACTGAGTGAGTGTGTAACACAGCAAGGCGAAGTCCAGGGAGGAAAGGGAAGGAGCAAAGAAAGGAGGAGGAGAAGACAGCACAGGGTGACCTTCTGTCATCCGCGAAATAAATCCATGAAGGAGATGGAAGGTTGGCCCTAATATTTCACTTATTATAAAAAATTGCATGAGAAAAGATCCCTTAACTTTGAGTTATATCTTATCCAGCTTTCAGAAAATCTGGAGAATTATTTTTAAATGTGAGCCTTTTTTTTTTAAGTAGTGACGTTTTTTATTAAAGAATCAGGAGCTAATAAGATTTAAGGTTCTTAACCTTCAAATCCAACATCAGAGGCCAAAGCTTTAGATGTGAACATATTTTTTCCATTATGTTCATAATGATGAACATTTATTACTAATCTCCAACATTAGAATGGCAAAGTCCATTCATTTGAATTATTATGCAATTATTAAAAAGGGTATATATGGCAACATATATACATCCTATTCAAAATAAAACACAGACATAAACATACAAAAGCTATGATTTACAATGACACAAAAATATGAATTGAGAAAAACAGATAATTTTATTTTTAAATAGTTTTATATCAGAACAATGGAATATGATGATATTTTCATCTTCTCTACCTTCCAAACTTTCTGTATAAATTGTTATAATAACAATTTGAACATTTTTTTCAGCTGCTGAGTCAACTTCCTAGTATAGAAGTAGGAAAATGTAGGGACTTGCCAGCCTCCCTTGCAGCTAGGAAGGAAACATGTGACTTAGGATCTACTAATCAGGTACTGCACAAACTCAAGTACTAGAGATATGAGTCAGGGACCCCCAGAGCTGGGCAGAGCTGTGGAAAGGCTAATTTTCTAATATACAGAGGCAGAGAATCAGGCTTCTATGGTTGTTTTCCAGACCAATTCTGCAATATGTTTGGGGTACTGCTCCTGGCTTCAAACTTAGTCTTCCTACCAGCCTAACAATTCTGCAAGTAACTCAACAAATGTGAGCCTTTTTGTTAAGAAAGTACAGGAGGAGAACATCTCATTGTTTTCGGTCACCTACTCCAGTCATTTGGGTTCATGGGAGTTTAAACAGATTTTATAAAATTTCTCAGACTTACCAATACTTGGTTTAAACAGTGGAGAAATCAAGAGTTTTCCCTGTGAGGCTGGAACAATTTCCTTGTTATTTGACCTGAAACAAAATATCCAGCCTCTCTGGGAGGCCCTTCCTCCTGGGGAAGGAGATATTTAATTTTCAATCACTTCTTGGCTCAGTGGGCCCATAGCTTCCTCCCCTCAACAGAAGGGGAAGAACAGAGATGAACAAAATGAAATCGCTCAATTAAAAGGAAAGGCTAGGGATTATGTTAATGTTTATATCCCACAGCAACCACTATTGATGATTAAATTAAGCACAATAACGAAAAGAATGCTCTAAGAAATCAATAATGGAATTTCGTCAAGGTGACTCAGGAGGATTTTTTTGTCTTCAATATAAAATCATGTTTTCACATAATTGTGTGCAGTTTAAATCTAAGCTATAAAAATGGGAAAAAAATGACATACAATGTTTATTTAGAATTGTCAGTATCACAATGACAAAGAAATGAAGAAGAGGCAATTCCAAGATACTTGACAAAAACAACAAAAAAGTAAATCGGGACATAATGCATGTGTAGTTTGATACTTGCGAGAGCAGTGACCTGGCTGGGAAGGGAATAACTGCAGGAATCTTGCGGTAATGCCGCACATGGATAATGTCAACACAGAAGATACTTCTTGGTTTTGTACTAACCACTCTAGTAAATGGCATCATCTCTTTCCTTATTAGCATTCAATCTGCTGAGCTACTATGCTCCGGGATGCTCACAGGAAGGTATTAATTAAGTCTGTAATCTCCATTTTATTAGAAGTCACTAGTTCAGTAACTTATTAAAGCAATACTGAGAAATATTTCTACAGCTTTTGGACTAATGCTGGCAATGAATACCTTGAGAAAATCTCAACAACTTAAATAAAACTTGAAAATAATAGGGTGTCTTTTTTTGGTGTCAAAACTCACTTGTAAATATGTAGACTACATGTGGTGTGACCATATAATTTATCATTCACATTGGGACAGCTTTGAGAGCCACAAGGGGAGCTATTATTAGTTAGTCTAAGACAAAGATGTGAACTGGGGCTGTCAGAGACCCCTGTGTGGACAATCTGCCTGATGACCAGGTGGCCAGGTTGGTGACGCAGCAGAGATCAACCTCATTACAGCAGTATGTTTCTTTAAGCATCTTTTTTTTCCAAATAAAAACATACCTGCAAAAGATATATGTTAACATTATTGACATTTGTAGGTAAATTCTATTAGCAGACACATTTCTCCATGCAAATACCTATAATAATGTGATTTTTCCATGGGACAATAATGATGAAGTAATTATGAAAAATAGGACATTGTCAACAAATGAATGGGTCAGTCTGGTGAACTATGGCAGCCAAAAGATGGCCTTGAAGGAGTAAAAGGAACAAAAACAAAAGCCATAAACAGGAAAAGAGGAAGGTGAACAAAACAAACTCCACTTATATTTTGCTTACGGCTGACGAAAGTGGCAGGAGACCTGACCAGAGGGGCACTCCAGTGGGGACATCCCTGATGTTCTGATTCCTAAGTCAAATAACATATTTTTGACTCCCCATTATGTAGGAAATGAAAATAGAAAGAGATGAAAATAGAAAGCATAGTTCCCCCTGCTAAAGAAATTATGGGCTTTGGGGGCACAATATGAGAAATGAGGATGCTAATGCTCTCAAGAAGCCCAGCTTTCATATGAGAAGAATAATAAATATAATCACTCAATGTCAGTTGCCTTTCTGTTTATGGCTGCAGTAAGCTGAAAGTTGACTTTTTGAAGCCACCGTAATTATTGATCACACTAAATGAATTGATTCCCCTGGGTACACTCCTACCCTCTGCTGTGGTTGCTGAGTTGACTCATGGCCATGTGCACCAAATCAGCCCTAGTGGTGACTCCAGTAAAAGTCGAGATCTTCCAAATGATAAACAGCCCTTTGAAGTGTACAGACATGGGGAAAAGGCAAATGGGAAACCTTCTAGTATCTATTCAGAGCTCTCAGGAAGCTCTCCGATGTTGGCACTAAGAGGTACAGCTGTGCTTCTAAGTAGGACACACACAATGCTTTCCGCTGCTCCAGAGTCTCATTGCCATGCACAAACTGAGCAGCCATTGACTGACCATCGCAAGCACAGTGACTGAAGGTGAGGCTCATGGCAGTGAATGGACAGCAGGGTTCCTGGACACAGCCTCTCAGGGAAGGCTGAGTAACAGTTCAGTGATGATACCACACAACATGCATGGAAAATATTCTCATTAGCACTTCCTGTGAGAACCATAGCACTAGGTGCCTTTCTCCCTAAGTTATGTAATAATTACCTTATAGTGTAATTAAGAAGAACAGGTGCAGTCCTTTCCCACTGCGGTTGAGTTTGTCAGAAGATCGACCCTGTTCACACCTTCACTTCAGGAGTTCTGTGGACTGCGTGTGTGTGAAAAATGGATTTCTCTATGAAGACTGTTGTGATTGTAGGAAATTGATATTAATTTAGTGATTGGTGTTAATCACACTATATGTGTGTGCATATGTATGTATAATACTCATATAAATAAATACATATGATATTATTTAAGCTCATGGGAGAGGGTACGGGAAGCAGGATGGCCCCAGGAACATGCTTGCAGGATAGAATACTATCCTTGGTGGAAGGTCTAACACTTGGCACTATGGATTCAAAGTTGTGATTGGGCCTCCACCAGACACATCAAGTTGCTAACTCTGAGCACTGAGCCAGCCATCCCAACAAGGAAGCAGACCATCCCTGAAGCTGCTGTCACCAATTCCATCCACAAGATTCTAGTTCTCTTGCCAAACCCAAGCAGCGTGGTGCCTGATCACTTTCTTCCTGCCCATTACAAGGCTATGGGAGGAGAAAATATTTAGAGAGATTCTAGGATTCAACCTTTGTTCTGTGTATTCCTGATACTAAGATAAAATTGCTTACATAGACTGCCAAGGAACTGCAACAGGGACTTTGAAATGTTTGCAAACTCAGTGCACCCACATGATCTTTTATCATGAAAACCAGAATGATATCCAGATACATCTTGTCCTTGGAGGCACTCACTCAGGACTCTCCTCTTACTGTGTCCTATGTGTTCCTCACACTAGCAGAGTTTCTGTCTCCTCTGTATTTGCATATTACTTGGTGTTAATATCTGGTTTCCTACACTCTGATTTTTGGAGCTCCCTGGAGGCATGACCTTGAGTTCATCCCTCTGTTACATATTTGTCAAAAAGAATAATAAATTCTAGGTTCCCTAGGAACCTGAGTTTCCTACGGTTACCCTAGGAACCTAACCCCTAGTGCTAGTCTAATTAACTAGTGTTCATAAAAAGGAAGGAAAGAAAAAACTTAACTTTAATATTAACATGCCTCTCTGTATATGGAAAATTCTAACATCCTAAAAATAACCCAGGGATTGGCATATAAGCCTTGTGATATAAATGATGGCCATCTAGAAAAGTGGTTAAAATTGGAGTGGTTAATATGCTGCTGCTACATAATTGATCCTGTTACAGATGAACTTGACTGGTATTTATTCATTCTCCCTCCATCAGCATGACAATGCTCCTGAATCAGGAAAATAATAGGCAATTCATGTTTCATCCTCACTGTCCTTTTTCAAAAAAAGAATTTTTTTTTACCTCTAAACTTAATGGTAAAGGGCACACTTTCCACCTTCAAAAATGCCTTTGTAAGGAAGTATAGACTGTAACTCCTTGCAAAATGATTATCTTTTACATATTTTCTTACTATTTTAGCTATCCAGATCATTAACAACAAAAGCTTAACATTGGTGAAGTTGATATTTCTCCCAGTTATCCAAAGCACTCAGAAAAGAAAAGAAAAGATTTTTTTCTTTAACCCAGAAAAACAAAAACAAAAACAAAAACACAATTTTAAATGCTGCAAATTGTGGCTAATTCACTCGTAAACAAACATTAAAAAAGAATCCCAGACAATGAAGTATAACTGGACATTGTAAACTTTATTGATCAAGAATACACATGCCTTGTTTGGTTTATCAACGATCAGGTGGCTGTAAGATGTTAGTTTCATCTCATGGTTTTCCATTTGTTTCCAAATGTCTATGTCTCTAACTTGGGCCAATACCACGCTGTTTTGATCACTATGGCCTTGTTTGTAGTATAGCCTAAAGTCTGGTAGGCTGCTTCCCCCCAGTTTTTGTTTTTATTACTAAGAATTTCCTTAGCTACATGTTTTTTTTTTCTGGTTCCATACAAAATTAAGGATTATTTCCAAATCTTGCAAATATGATGTTGGTATTTTAATGGGGATTGTATTGAATCTGTAGATTGCTTTGGGAAGCATAGACATACACTGGGGAAAAGAATCCCTATTCAATAAATGGTGCTGGGAGAACTGGATACCCACATGTAAAAGACTGAAACTGGACCTGAACTTTTCACCACTCACAAAAATTGATTCATGATGGATAAAAGATTTAATTCTAAGGCATTAAACAATAAAAATCCTTGAAGAAAGTGTGGGGAAAACACTTGAAGATATCGACCTGGGGAAACATTTTATGAAGAAGACTTTCATGGCAATTGCAACAACAACAAAAATAAACAAAGGGACTTAATTAAACTGAAAAGCTTTTGTACAGCTAAGGAGACAACAACCAAAGCAAATAGACAACCTACACAATGGGAAGGATATTTGCATATTTTGAATCAGCCAAAAGCTTGATAACTAGGATCTATAGAGAACTCAAATTAATCCACATGAAAAAAGCTAACTATCCCATATATCAATGGACAAGAGACATGAATAGAATCTTCTCTAAAGAAGACAGACGAATGGCTAACAAACATATGAAAAATGCTCATCATCCCTAATTATTAGAGAAATACAAATCAAACCCACCCCGAGATACCATCTAACTCCAGTGAGAATGGCCCACATCACAAAATCTCAAAAATGCAGATGCTAGCATGGATGTGGAGAGAAGGGAACACTTTTACACTGCTGATGGGAATCAGAAAAAAGCAGAAGTCACACATGATTGAAAATGGCAGCCAAGTAGCAGCTTCTGTGCATCTGGGTGCAGTGAGAGTGGGGAAAGAAGGCATTTCTGGCCGGTGGGTTTCACCCAGAAGCTTCCCATTGGTGATACAGGAAGTCAGTGTGAGAGACTTCTGGATCCCAAAGGAGGACAGAAGCAGTGGAAAACTGACAAGTGGTAGGTGCATTTGTTTGGTTGGAGGTGGCCTGCAGCTGTCCCATAGCAAAGGCATGATTTCAAGCAGGAAAAAACTTACCTGGGGACAGTTTTGGTTTTTTTGGACTTGGACACTCGATTGAACTTCCTTGAGAGATCCTGGGCCAGTGTGCAATGACTTTGGGTGTTGTCTGGGGTCCCAGACTGAGCCACTGAGCTGGAAAGGAGCTAATATTGTTCAGCTGTGGGTGGCCCCTGCGTGTTACAGCACTGAGATTGACCAACAAATCTTGGGTGAGTAATCTAGTGACTGAGCTGCCCAAAGGTGGGAATTGAGATGCTGGGCAAGTGCAGAGATCCAAGTGCTTGGAAGATTAACAGCCATGACACTCAGGGGCATAGAGGGTGAGTGGATTTGGCACACTGGATAAGCAGGCAGCCACTCCAGACAGATACCAGGGATAAGTGCTTTCCCTGGAAAGCTTCAGCTTGGCTAAGCTTCATGGCTTGGAATGTTTTTTGAGTGGGTGGAGGAGTAATTTGGGCTCCCAAGCCTGCAGGGTCTGAGAAATCAGCAGAGCCTCTAGTCCCTATCTCATACAGCTGTATTAACATTGTGATTAAATTCTAATACCTCAGAAAATCACCTGTCGCCTGGTCAATATTAAGAAAGATATATATACTGTTTAGTTTCTTGGTTTTGGCATTTTTGTTTTTGTTTTTTGTTTTTTAACTTCAACATTTTTTCTTCTTTTTTTTTTCACCATTCTAGTTTAAACACAATCTTTCATTTTTGCCTTCTTTAACAATTAGAATTTCATTTTTGCTAGTGTTTCTGTCCCTATCATTTTTCCCCCAAATTTTATCCCACAAGGGTTTATACTTGTTTGTTTCAGTTCGATTTACAGTATTTTTGTCTTTCCTCTCTACCAGGTGGAGGTGGGATATTGCATCTGAGCTGGCTGGCAAAGAGCCGTTGACCTTAAGGGACTCACCCAACCCAGCACTCCGGAGTTTGGGGATCTTTAAGGTTGGGCCATAGTATCCTCCTATATACCTATATTTCTCCTGTTTATTTCTTTCAGTGCCTTTCTTCTTTTTGTCAATATTTCCTTTTACTCACCCCCTCTTTCTCTCTCTCTCTTTTTTTTCTTCTTTAAATATTTTTTCCCTTCTTGCTCTTCAATCTTTTTATCCTTCTGGTCTTGCACCAACAGGACTCATTAAAACTTTTGTTAAATCTTGGTCTTTAAATCAATTTTCCCTTCTTGCTCTTTAATCTTTTCATCCTTCTGGTCTCACACCAAAAGGACACATTAAAACTTTAGGCCAGTGGTACAGTAACTTAAAAAGCAAGAAGAATAGAGAGGAAAATTAGGATAAAGAAAAATATACAAGAAAGCAGTCACGAAGAAGAATTAGCAGAAAAATTGTGGCAACATGAAATCCCTGGATAGAGTAACCCATTTAGGGATTGTGAGATAGCTATTGCTGAAGATTCTTCCTATAAAGAAATGTTAAAAATGACAGAAGGAGGGGAAGGAGCCAAGATGGTGATCTGTAGTCAGCTTTCTGCAGAGGTTCCTATCCAGAAGGAGAGTTAAAGGACAGAAACTCAGCAAGAAAGCTGATGGCTTGGATCTGAGCGAAAAGAAAAGGTCGAAGAGTGCACATCAACCTGTGGGGCGACCTGAGACCCCGAGGACACAAAAAAAAAAGATACAGAGCACATCACCAAGCGGACGGGAGTCCCCTCCTCCATGAGAGAGGTTCTCAGTATACTCCATACCTCCATACAAACAAGTGAGCAGAGTTCGGATGTCCTCCCACTCTACCCCACGGGAGATACCCTCTAAAAACCAGACCTCCTTCCCCTACTAGGGTGCCATGGCATTCTCCAGCCAGGCATAAAACTGTATATGCTCCCTACCTGCAAGTTGGTGTTCCTGGTGTTCCACTCCACTCTCACCCAGAGGTCTGGGGGCCTGTTCCCCACTGAGTCCAGATTCTTGGAGACTTTCTTGAGGGGTGTGGATGGGCGCGGACTGTTTTCTGACTCAGAGTGTGCCGAGGGAAGACCTGGCTGGTGGGACAGTCTCCTGAGGCACGAGATGAGACCAGCTCCGGGAACAATAGCTGGAGAGCTTCACCCCTGGGGATGTTTTGAGGAGACACTCCCAGTCTTCTGGGCAGCCAGTGGAAGCGAGTGGCTTCTCCTGTGCTGGCAGAGTGGACCAGCAACCAAGGCACGTGAAGGATTTGCCTGAGGCGGTACCAGCTAGACACAGCAGGGATTAGAATACTAGCAGAGGGGCTGTTTTGCTTATCCTGTCCCTCAGGGGATAAAAGCTGAGACAAAGGGCTGGAACTCACAGACTGAGTAAAACCCATTTGCAGCCCCTGTCTGATTAGGGAAAATAGCCTTGAAAGAAGTATATTCTGTGAACTGGTTCTGTTCCAGCAGCAACATCAATCAGGGACAGGGCTCGAACTGAGTGAATCGCCCCGGCCCCTGTTAAGTACCCAGGTTGTCAGGCCTCACCTACCCCTGCCAAACAGTGACAGGGAATAGCGGACTGGTTTTGGAGCCACAGACCACACTGTGACCCAGGCAGGCGCAAACCTCTGGAGCATCTGCTCATTGGAGGAAACTGGATCACAACAGTTACCTCCGACTGGGTGTGACAGAGGGGCAAGGTTGGGAAGGAGGTATCAACCTTCCCAGACTAATTTACTGGCTGGGGGGTGCCCTCCTGAGCTCACAGAGCATCGAAGTGAATTATACAAGAGCTTCCAGGAGATCCTTGCTATCTAGTTGACAGAGACATTTTTAACTCTTCCATTTGAGTTTGGTGCTGGCTAGGACAATTCATTAGGACCTCTTCAGTTGGGCTAATCACCCGAGGACTTTCCAAAGTGGTACCCTGGGTGTGCGGTAGTGGGAAGGTTTGATTTGGCTTTTTCAATTGTTGCCTGTGGGGGGTGCGGTGACTTAACTCTGGTATTCCTTCACAGCTCAGATTTCAATCCAGACTAACAGGTTCTCTAGGGTAAGACAAAGACCAGCTGACAATAAGACAGAGCCACTTAACCCCACCCCACCAAGAAGGTCCCCAGTTTTGCAGGCAGTGGCAAAACTCTAGGGGAAAAGGTACAGACGCCAGCCCAAGGTTTTACGCAAAGAACTGGTCAATCACTATTCCTAGAACTCCCAGCCCAAATTGTCCTTATCTACTCATCTAGCCAGACGGTGTAAAATTAATCATGGGGCGGAATCAACGGAAAAGCTCTGGAAATATTAACAACCAGACTAGGTCAACCCCCACAATGAATAATCTAGTGGACACAAGCGAGGATCCTATGCATAAACAGATGGCTGAAATGTCAGAAATTTAATTCAGAATTTAGATTGCAAACGAGATCAATAAAATAGAGGAAAAATTTGGATTTAGAAATTCTGGGTGCATTTCAAAAATTATCTCAAGAATTCAAGGAATTCAAAGACCAAATGACCAAAGATTTGGACACATTAAGGCAAGAAATTGCAGCCCTCAAAGATCTGAGAAACAAAGTAGAATCCCTCAGCAACAGAATGGAGCAAGCAGAAGAAAGGATTTCTGACATGGAAGAC
>CAUYON010092248.1:0-22527 GCA_963573935.1 Arctocebus calabarensis
TGAAACCAAAAGTTGGTCTTTTGAAAAAAATAAATAAAATAGATGAACCTTTGGCCAGACTAACTAGAAACAGAAAAGTAAAATCTCTAGTAACCTCAATCAAAAATGATAAAGGGGAAATAACAACAGATGCCACAGAGATACAAGAGATTATCTCTGAATACTACCAGAAACTCTACAACCAGAAATTCGATAATGTGGAGGAAACAGGTCAATACTTGGAATCACACCCTATCCCTAGACTTAATCAACAAGAAATAGATCACCTGAACAGACCAATTTCAAGCACTGCGATCAAACAATAAAAAACTGCCAGCAAAAAAATGCCCTGGTCCAGAAGGTTTCACACCACAACTCTATCAAACCTTCAAAGAAGAGCTTACACCCACATTGCAAAAATTATTCCAAAAAACTGAGAAGGAAGGAATACGTCTATGAAGTAAACATCACCCTAATACCAAAACCAGGAAAAGACTCAACTAAAAAGAACTTCAGACCAATTTCACTAATGAATATAGATGCAAAAATTCTCAATAAAATCCTAGCCTAGAGATTACAGCTTCTCATTAAAAAAGTAATACATCACAATCAAGCAGGTTTCATCCCAGGGATGTAAGTCTGGTTTAACATATGCAAGTCCATAAACATAATTCACCATGTCAACATGCAGACCAGTTGCAGAAAAAGCATTTGATAAAATTCAACATCCTTTTCTAATCAGAACTCTGAAGAATTTAGGCATAGATGGAACATTTCTTAAACAGATCGAAGCCATGTATGACAAACCCACAGTGAATATTATATTGAATGGAGTAAAACTGACAGCTTTTCCACTAAGAAACAGAAGATAAGGTTGTCCTCTACCACCACTACTATTCAACATAGTGCTAGAAGTTTTAGCCAATACAATCAGGCAAGAGATGGTAATAAAGGGCATCTCTCTCCCTCTTTGCTGATGATAAGATCTTTTCTTTCTTTCTTTCTTTTTTTTCTTTCTTTATTAAATCATAGCTGTGTACATTAATGTAATCATGGAGTACAAAGTGCTGGTTTTATACACAATTTGAAATGTTTTCATCAAACTAGTTAACATAGCCTTACGGCATTTTCTTGTTTATTGTGTTAAGACATTTATATTCTACATGAAGTAAATTTCGCATGTACCGTAGGTGTGGTCTCATTAATTACTCTTCCTCCACCTATCCCCTGCCTTCCCTTCCCTCTCTCTTTCTTCTTGGGCTATAATGGGATTATAGCTTTCAGAAGAAAGCTATAAATTGGTTTCCCGTAAGCCTGAGTACATTGGATACTTTTTCTTCCATTCTTGAGATACTCTGCTAAGAAGACGATATTCCAGCTCCATCCATGTAAACATGTAAGAGGTGAAGTCTCCATCTTTCTTTAAGGCTGCATAATATTCCATTGTATACATATACCACAATTTACTGATCCATTCATGGGTCAATGGTCATTTGGGCTTCTTCCATGACTTAAAAATTATGAATTGGGCTGCAATAAACATTTTGGTTCATATATCTTTGTTATAATGTGATTTTTGGTCTTCTGGATATTTATCTAGTAGAGGAACTGAAGGATCGAATGGCAGGTCTATTTTTAGATCTCTGAGATCTCCAAACATCTTTCCAAAAGGACCATATTAGTTAGAATTCCCACCAGCAATGTAGAATTGTTCCCTTTTCTCCACATCCATGCCCACATCTCTGGTTTTGGGATTTTGTGATGTGAGCTGATCTCTAATCTTACTAGAGTTAGAGGATATCTCAAAGTAGTTTTGATTTACATTTCTCTGATGATTAAGGACGATGAGCACCTTTTCATCTGTAGGTCATGAGCCTGTCTTCTTCAGAGAAGTTTCTCTTCAAGTCCCTTGCCCACCCTGAGATGGGATCACTTGTTCTTTTCTTGCTAATATGTTTGAGTTCTCTGTGGATTCTGGTTATTAAACCTTTGTCAGAAACATAGACTGCAAATATCTTCTCCCATTCTGAGGGCTATCTGCTTGCTTTACTTACTATATTCTTGGCTGTGCAGAAGCTTTTTAGTTTAATCAGGTCCTAGTAGTGTATTTTTGATGTTGCTTCAATTGCCTGGGGGGGTCCTCCTTGTAAAATATTCACCCAAGTGGATTTCTTCAACAGTATTCCCTGTATTTTCTTCTTGTATTTTTTATAGTTTCATGTCTTAAGTTTAAACCTTTAATCCAGTGAGAGTCTATCTTAGTTAATGGTGAGAGGTGTGGGTCCAGTTTCAGTCTTCTACAGGTCGCCAGCCAGTTCACCGAGCACCATTTGTTGAATAGGGAATCTTTTCCCCACTGAATGTTTTTAATTGGCACAGATCAAATAATAGTGATCTTGGTTCTCTATTCTGTTCCATACATCTACCTCTCTCTTTTTGTGCCAGTACCATGCAGTTTTGATCAGTATTGATTTATAGTATAGTCTGAAGTGTGGTAGTGTGATTCCTCCTGCTTTGTTTTTATTTCTGAGTAGCCTTTATTTCTTGGCTATTTGAGTTCTTTCCTGTTTCCATATAAAATGAAGTATTATTTTTCGAAATCTTTAAAGTATGACAGTGGAGCTTTAATGGGGATTGAATTAAAGTTGTATATTGCTTTGGGTAGTATAGACATTTTGACAATGTTGATTCTTCCCAGCCATAAGCATGGTATGTTTTTCCATTTGCTAACATTCAGCTATTTCCTTTCTTAGAGTTTCACAGTTCTCTTTAGAGAGATCTTTAATATCCTTTGTTAGGTAAACTCCCAAATATTTCATCTTTTTTGGCACTACTGTAAATGGAATACAGTCCTTGACTGTTTTTTCACCATGACTATTGTTGGTATATATAAAGGCTACAGATTTATGAGTGTTGATTTTGTAACCTGAGATACTGCTAAATTCCATGATCACTTCTAAGAGTTTTGTAGTAGAATCCCTGGTATTTTCCAGATATACAATCATATCATCTGCGAAGGAAAGTCTGATCTCTTCTGACCCTGTATGGATACCCTTGATCACTTTTGCTTGCCTAATTGAGAAGGCTAAGATTTCCATTACAATGTTAAAAAGCAGTGGAGACAGTGGGCAACTTTGCCTGGTTCCTGACCTGAGTGGAAATGATTTCAATTTAACTCCATTGAATACAATATTGGCTGTGGGTTTGCTGTAGATGGCCTCTATCAGTTTAAGAAATGTCCCTTCTGTACCAATTTTCTTAAGTGTTCTAATCATGAGTGGATGCCGGATATTATCAAATGCTTTTTCTGAATCAATTAAGAGACTCATATGGTCTTTGTTTTTTAATTTGTTTATGTGCTGAAATATATTTATAGATTTACGTATATTGAACCAGCCTTGAGACCCCAGGATAAAACCCAGTTGGTCATGGTGTATAATTTGTTTGATGTGTTGCTGGATTCTGTTTGTTAGGATCTTGTTGAATATTTTTGCATCAATATTCATTAGTGATATTGGTCTATAATTTTCTTTTCTTGTTGGCTCTTTCCTGGTTTGGGGATCAAGGTGATGTTTGCTTCATAGAATGTGTTGGGTAGTATTCCTTCTTCTTCAATATTTTGGAAAAGGTTGAGGAACTAGTTCCTCTTTAAAGGTTTGGTAGAATCTGATGCAAAGCCATCTGGTCCCAAGCTTTTCTTTTTAGGGAGATTTTGTATAGTTGATGCTATTTCAGAACTTGATATAGGCCTGTTCAACATTTCCACTTGGTTCTGGCTAAGTCTTGGTAGGTGGCATGCTGCCAAGTATGGGTCAATTTCCTTCAGATTTTCATTTTTCTAAGAATAAAGTTTCTTATAATATTAAGGATTTTTTGAATTTCTGAGGAGTCTGTTGTTATTTCATCATTACCATTTCTGATTGATGAGATTACAGATTTTACTCTTTTTTTTTTCCTGGTTAGGTTAGCCAAAGGTTGATCTGTTTTATTGACCTTTTCAAAAAACCAACTTTTTGATTTATTGATTTGTTGTATAATTCTTTTGTTTTCAATTTCTTTTAATTCTTCTCTAATTTTAGTTATTTCTTTTCTTCCGCTGGGTTTGGGATTGGAATGTTCTTCCTTTTGCAGTTGCTTGAGATGTCCCATTAAGTTGTTCACTTCCTCTTTTTCTGTTCTCTTAAGGCTTGCAGTGCTATAAATTTCCCTCTTAGGACTGCCTTTGTGCTATCCCAGAGGTTCTGATAATTCGTGTCTTCATTATCATTTTGTCAAAAAAAATTGGCAATTTCCTTCTTAATCCTGTCTGTGACTCAGGTATCATTCAGCGTAAGGTTATTTAGCTTCCATGTTTTTGTATGAGTATGTTGATTCCTGCTGTTACTGAATTCAACTTTTATTCCATGATGGTCAAAGAAGATGCAAGGAACAATTTCTATTCTTTTAAGTTTTCTTAGGTTAGACTTGTGACCTAAGATGTGATCGATTTTGGAGTGTGTCCCGTGGGCTGGTGAGAAGAATGTGTATTCAGTTTTGTTAGGATGAAATGTTCTATAGATGTCTGTTAAATCCAAATGTTGAATGGTTAAGTTTAAATCTAAAATTTCTTTGCTTAGCTTCTTATTGGAGGATCTATCCAACACTGCCAAAGGAGTGTTAAAATCTCCGACTATTATGGCACTGGATGAAATTAAGTTGCTCGTGTCCTTTAGAGTCTCTCATAAATTGAGGTGCATTCTGGTTGGGTGCATAAATATTAGTAATTGAAATCTCATCATATTGAGTATTACCCTTAACAAATATGAAGTGACCATCCTTATCTTTCCTTACTTTTGTTGGTTTAAAGCCTAGTGTATCTGTGAATAAAATTGCAACACCTGCTTTTTTCTGCTTTCCATTTGCCTAGAATATAGATGATCATCCCTTCACCCTGAGTCTATATTTATCTTTTAAGGTAAGATGAGATTCTTGATGCAGCAGATAGCTGGCCTGAGTTTTTGTATCCAGTCAGCCAGCCTGTGCCTCTTTAGAGGACAATTTAAGCCATTTACATTAATTGAGAATATCGATAGACCTGGTAGAATTTTGGGTATTGAGTTTTTCCAAAGTCCAGTGGACATTTTTAATCCTTTCGCCACTGTGGAAGTTGGAATTCGATCAAACATTCTGAGTGAGTTTACTTTTATGGTGGAGGATTGTGCTGGTCATTATGGAGGATAGGTCTGAGAATATTCTGGACAGCTGGTTTAGTTATGGCAAATTTCTTCAACATGTGAATGTCTCATTCAACATGAGAATGTTAAAGTATTTAACTTCTCCATCATAAATGAAATTCATTTTAGCTGGATACAGGATCCTGGGTTGAAAGTTATTTGTTTTAGGGTATTAAAAGTTGATGACCACCCTCTTCTAGATTAAAAGGTTTGAGCAAAGAGATCTACAGTTATTTTATGATTCTTCCCCTTGTAGGTAATAGTTTTCTTACATCTGGCTTTCTCTTGGCATGACTGGAATGTTCTCCTTCATAATCTCATGAAAAAGGGCCTCTATGGTTTGCGAAGCAATTTCGTCACCTTCAAGAATTCCTATAAGGCGAAAATTAGTTTTCTTTGAATTATCCCAAAGCTCTCTGAGAGAATAATCCATTTTTCCTCTCCAGTTCTCTTCCTCTTTGAGTTCTTAGGAGCATTTCAAAGCTTTGTCTTCAATGGCAGAAATCCTTTCTTCTGCTTGGTCCATTTTGTTACTGAGGGATTCTACTGTATTTCTCACATCTTTGAGGGCAAATTCTTGTCTCAGTTTGTCAAAATCTTTTGTGATTTTGTCTTTCAATTCATTGAATTCTTGAGACTTTTCAATTGCTCCTTGAATTTCTAATTCCAACTTTACCTCCATTCTATTAATCTTATTTGCAATCCAAACTATGAATTCAATTTCTGACATCTCAGCCATTTGAGATGAATGGGATTATTGTATTTCTTGATCTATGGGATCTTCTGTTGTGTCCACTGTATCATTCCTTGCAGGAGTTGATCTACTCTTGTTATTCATTTACCAGAATTTTTCTGCTGATTCTGCCCCATAATTATTTTACACTCTTTGGCTAGATGAACATATAAGATGAAGTTGGGTTTGGGGGCTCCTGGAGTAGTGATTCACCAGCCCTTTGCCCAAAAGCTGGGACTGGTGTCTGTAGCTTTTCCCCTAGAGCTTTGCAAAGGACCCGTACAGTGCTATGGCCTGAGACACTGGGTACATACTTGGTGTGGTGGGGCTAATTGGCTCTGTCTTGTTTTCAGCTGGTCTCTGTCCTACCCTAGTGAATTAGTTACTCTGGGTTGAAGTCTCAGCTTTTGTTTGTATCCTTGGGGTCGCAGCTTGCCTCAGCAGGGTTGATGTGCGTTCTTCAACTTTCTCTCTTGGCTCAGCTCCAAACCATCAGCTTACTTGCTAATCTTCTGTCCTTTAACTTTCCTTCTGGATAGGAGCCTCTGTGGAAAGCTGGCTCCAGTCGGCCATTTTGCCTCCGCCCCCGGATACCATTTTATAGTTAGAGAATCTCAAAGACTCAAACCCAAGATTCCTAGAAGTGATCAAGAAATACAATAATGTCTCAGGATATAAAATCTTGTCTGCAAATCAGTAGCCTTTGTATATGCCAATAATAGCCAAGAGGAGAAGCTAATGAAAGACATAATTCCCTTCACAGTAGCCTCAAAGAAAATGAAATACCTAGGAATATACCTAAAAAAAGAGGTGAAGGACCTCTGTAAGGAAAATTATGAAACCCTAAGAAATCACAGAAGATATTAACAAATGGAAGAAGATACCATGCTCATGGCTGGGAAGAATCAACATTGTTAAAATATCTATACTTGCCAAAGCAATCTACAGATTCAATGCAATCCCTATTCAAATACCAACATCATACTTCTAAGATTTGGAAAAAATAATTCAGAATTTTGTATGGAACCAGGAAAAAACCTATATTGGTAAGGTAATTCCTAGTGATAAAAACAAAGCCAGGGACATCAGCCTATTAGCTATATTACAAGGCTATAAATGATCGAAACTGCATGGTATTGGCACAAAAATAGAGACACGGGCATCTGGAACTGAATAAAAACCATGAGATGAAACTAATATCTTACAGCCACCTGATCTTTGATAAACCAAACAAGAACATACACTGGGGAAAAGACTGGGCAGAGGCTCAACAAATGGTGTTGGGAGAACTGGATAGCCACATGTAAAAGACTGAGACTGGAACCACTCCTTTCTCTACTCACTAAAATTGATTCAAGATGGATAAAAGATCTAAATCTAAGGTGCAAAACAATAAAAATCCTCAAAGAAAGTGTAGGGAAAACACTTGAAGCTTTCAGCCTAGGGAAAGACTTTATGATGAAGATGCCAGTGGTAATTGCAACAACAACAAAGATAAACAAACAGGACTTAGTTAAACTGAAAAGCTTCCATACAGCTAAGGGGACAACAACCAAAGCAAACAGACAACCAACAGAATGGGAAAAGATATTTTCATATTATGAATCGGACAAGAGCTTAATAACTAGGGTCTACAGAGAACTCAAATTAAGCAACATAAAAAGAGCCAACAATCCCTTCTATCAATGGGCAAGAGAGACAAAAAGAACCGTCTCTAAAGAAGATGGATGAATAGCTAACAAACGTGAAAAACACTCATCGTCCTTAATTATTAGAGAAATGCAAATCAAAACCACCCTGAGATATCACCTAACCCCATCAAGAATGGCCCACATTACAAAATCTCAAAGCTGCAGATGCTGGCATGGATGTGGAAAGAGGGGAACACTTTACACTGTTGGTGGGACTGCAAGCTAAAACAACCTTTTTGTAAGGAAGTATAGAGAATCCTCAAATAACTCAAACGAGACCTCCCATTCAATCCTGCAATCCCATTACTGGGCATCTACCCGGTAGAAAAAAATCATTTTATCAAAAGGACATTTGCACTAGACTATTTAACACAGCTCAATTTACAATTGCCAAATTATGGAAACAACCTAAATGCCCACCAATCCAGGAAAGGATTAACAAGCTGTGGTATATGTATATCATGGAATACTATTCAAACACAAAAAAGGTGAGGACCGGTGCCTATAGCTCAGTAGTTAGGGCGCCGGCCACATACACCAGGGCTAGTGGGTTCAAACCCAGCCCAGGCCTGCTAAACAACAATGACAACTATAACAAGAAAATAAAATAGCCGGGCATCATTGTGGGCAGCTGTAGTCCCAGCTACTTGGGAGGCTGAGGCAAGAGAATCACTTAAGCCCAAGAGTTTGAGATTGCTGTGAGCTGTGATGCCACAGCATTCGACCAAGGGCGACATAGTGAGATTCTGTCTCAAAAAAAAAAAAAAAAGGGTTAATTTATATCTTTTTATTAACCTGGATGGAGTTGAAACACATTCTTCTTAGTAAAGCATCACAAGAACAGAGAAGCAGGCTTGGCGCCCATAGCTCAGTGGTTAGGATGCCAGTCACATACATAGGGGCTGGTGAGTTCGAACCCAGCCTGGGTCAGCTAAGCGTCGACAATTGTAACAAAAATATAGCTGGATGTTATGCCGGGCGCCTGTAGTCCCAGCTACTTGGGAGGCTGAGACAAGAGAATTGCTTAAGCCCAAGAGTTTGAGGTTGCTGTGAGCTATGATGCACTCTACCAAGGGCAATATAGAGAGACTTTGTCTCCAAAAGGGGGAAAAAAAAAAAAAAGAATGGAGAAGCAAGAATCCAATGTACTTAATTCTGATATGAGGACAACTGATGTTAGTACTTGGCAGGAGGTGGAAGAATAGTGGAGCAGAGAGAGGGAAGGAGAAACGGGGGTTATGAGTCAAGGCAGACATAATTGTAAGAGGGACTTTACCTAACAAATGAAAGCAGTGTAACCTGGTTCTCTGTACCCTCAATGAATCTCCAACAGTAATTAAAAAAAAAAAAAGAAATAAGAATGCTCTAGATCTTGTTTTGGGTGGTGGTTACATAGGTATATGTAACTGTTAAAACTCTTTGAGCTTAATATTTAAGATTTATTGTATCTTAATTATATCTCAATTTTTAAAGTCCCTAGAAAACTATTCTATTTTAAAAGCGTGGAGAGCAATACTAAATATTAACAGTAGTTTCTTCTGGGTGTTGGAATTATAGCTAAGTTTTTCTTTTGTTAATTCATATTTTTCTAAACTTTTTTCTATAATAAACATACTTTTTTTTTTTACATATAAATTCTTTCCTATTTTCTATACTTGTGATTTACAGTTTCACAAAGATACCAAATGTTGCCAGCATTTATCTCTGAAGGTAGGATCATGATGGCCATAGGAAGGCTGTGCCACGTACTCATTCTATAGCATGCCTGTGGTTCGGTATCCACATGGGATCAGAAGTGCAGGCAGAGGCAACGCAGCACAGTGAGAAGAGCAGAGGGTCAGAGACAGATAAGATCAACCCTAACTCTGGTTCCGACAGAACTGGTAGAGAAGTCACAGAGCCTCCATTTCCTCATCTGTAAAGTAGAATAAGACATATCCTGTCTGCTTCAAGGGGGTTAAATGAAATAGCTGTGTTCTATAAAGCATTCTCCAAGACACAAGGAATTAAAGTGGTAGTCACTTCTGGTATTATGTGAAAAGTTCGAAAACAATCTTTCTAAAAAGTCAGATTTATTATTTACAATCCTGTAAGAAGTAACAAGAAAAGCTAGCACTATAACCCTGTCCTTTAAAATCAACAGCCAAGAGCTCTTACCTATTGTTGCAGTAATAGTGATTCTGCAGGGCATAGGATACACACTGTGTGTTCAACCGCTTCCTATCATCCTCCTTCCAACCATCTTCTGTCCACTTTCTCTTTATCTGCTTCTCTTCCTGTTTTTTCCCCACATATTCAGCATAGGTCTGGATCCGATAGCTTACTGCATATTTGCTGGTATTGACAGCTGCAAGGAAAGGAAAAAAAACCTTATGAAGGTCTTGCCTAGCCCCAAAGTTGTCACTTTTGAAGGGTGGTCCAACACAGCCAAAGGTTCAGGTGTAAGCTTGATCCTGGCAGCATGGCCAACTTAGAAGAAAGGTGACCTTGAGCAAGTCCCATCAATTTTCCAAGTTTGAGTTTCCTCATTTGGAGAAAAGACAGTCACTGCTCTCTAACCTCCCTGACAGTGTGAAAGTGCTTTGTAAACTATAAATAACTGTAGTGATATAAGTAAAATACTAATTATCAGAGTATTTGCAGCTAACATTACCACTTGAAAATTACATTTTCAGTGTAAGAAAATGAAAATGAACAAAGCTAGTAAAGGAAACCTGTAGGTCTTCACTATTTTGTTAAAAATGAAAATGACAACAAAAGCAATATGAACAATGGTGGTAATCACTGTGTCAAATACTGACTGTCCCATGTGTGTCTGTGCCCCAGACTTTATGTTTAGTCTTTGCAGGACACTTGCAAGGGAAGAAATGTCTTTACTGACGAGAAAGCAGGGTCACAAAGGCCGAAGTGTGGTGAGCAGCAAGGCTAGATGCAAAGCCAGGCTGCTCTACCCCCAGTGCCAGGGCTGTCCTTGCTACTCTGCCTCTCACTTGGTAGGCTGCAGATTTAAGACAGCTCCACAACAGAGAGCTCCATGCCTCTTTCCTTCCTTCTGCTGTGAAAGATGCTCATTCTTTGTAATGTGCCTCTGCCTGGCAAGAGTACTTGAGATCTAAAGCTTATTTTCACCCCCCCACCCCTCCGGGTGTTAATGCTTCAGACCACAGCCAGGTCAATTCTGTGCTAATCCCATGCTGCCTCCTCCACTGGGGCTGGTGGAAGGAACATGCTGGTAGTGTGGGAAGGAGGGCCACAGGAGGGCCTGTCAGTGGATGGGTGCCACCACTGCTTCTGGCTTATGCAGTTTGGGCATATGACCTCCTGGCCCACTATTACTGCCAGCACTTACCACCCACACTAGCAGGGAGATAACAAGTGCTTGTCTGTGCTGTTAGGGGCAGTCGTGGGTAGCTGCAAAAGCATCATAATGTCAGAAACAGCCTGTGTACCTGTACCTAGAAAAGTTCTGGGTGCAGAGTAGTTCTCTATAAATGTTATGTGAATGGACGTAGGACAGAGCACAGCACATGGTGATGGGCAGGCAGGTCTGAGCACATCAGAACTGGACAAGGGACTGTGGTACATCAGGGACGATAAGTCTGAGAAAAAGACAAATGCATAAAAGACAGTGGTCCACGCTCCTGACTCCTGAGACTTTTAATCTTTAAGTAGACCAGATTTGACTAAAAACTTCTCAGCACAACAGTAGTTTCCAGAATGCTGTGCAAAAATATCCAGTCATCTAAGAAATGAAATAGAAAGAAAGTATTCCTGAAAAACACAAATTTTACTAAGAAGTTTATTGTACATTTAAATATTCACTTGATTTAGAGAGAAAGGGAGAGGACCCCAAAGTATTAGAGAACTTTCATATTACACAAAGTCTCTCAAAAAAAAGTACAGTGAGTTCCTGAAATGTGAGCTCCATACAGTGTGCTCTGACTCACTCGCAATGAGATACACCGGAAGCCAGCCAGCTCTGGAGACGTGCTATTGAACTCAATTACTCATATCAGAGAATCACAGAAATAGGATCATTTCTTAAAGATTTTATTCCTTGGAACAGTTACTTTTCCAACTTTCCATGTGTCATATTTCTGATTTTTGAATTAATTTATCCAGTTTCCCAACAATTTACACCCAACAAACATCACCTACCCATTCTTCCATCCAGTGACTGCTTACTGTCTTGGTCCTAGGGCCTATGCAAGGAATTTGGTCAAACCAGACACAATCCCCACCCTCTCAAAGCTCACCCTGTTTCATGTAGAGGCGATTTCCCTATAAGCTTGAAACTTCCTATGAACACATGAACCTCCCAATGTGATACACAATGAGAACTCACAGGTTCCACCAACATTATTCTACATTAACTGTTGGCAAATGAAGCACCTCCTGGTTTTCCTCTATAAATTTTTTTTTTTTTTTTTTTTTTGTGGTTTTTGGCCGGGGCTGGGTTTGAACTCGTCACCTCTGGCATATGGGGCCAGCGTCTTACTCCTTTGAGCCACAAGTACCGCCCTAAATATATATTTTTTAATCTGGAAGGTTTATTTTGCAAGTGTGCCCAAAATAGAGGACATCTGTAATTATCTCACTCTCAAGTTTAATTTGGATTATCAAGTGAAAGAGGAGGCTTGGGTGAATGTTTCCCTTGAAAGCAGAGGTGATTGCAGGGTCATAAAGAAGCTAAAATGATCTCTTTAATGGTATCTGATTGTGTCCTTTAATTTGGCTCCTAAATGACAGACAAATATTATAAACAACTCTCTGATACGGCGAGGGAATTTATCTGAGCACATGTGGCATAAGGATCACTTAAAAGAGAAAACAAATTAACAGTTCCCTTTTCCCTGCTGGCCTTCATATGGCAATAATTTACCAGTATTCCTTCAAGTCCCAGCAGCTTTGCAGCTCTTGGCCTTTAATCTAGAAGCCAAGCTCTGGCTCAAAGCCACAACTCTAATGGATGAATCAGCAAAATGAATTGGCTGTCAACTGTGGGATTCCAGCTTGCCTGTTAGAAGCAGCGTGTAGCAGGCTGCTGGGTAACACTAACCTTTTCCACATTTTTCAGGGAAATGATGCAAAGCAGTCTGTCCATCCTACCACTTTGTCAAAGCCACTAGGGAACCAAACATGTTCCGAGTCCTCCCTGTTTCCCTGGAGGTGAATGACAGCCGTTCCCCTCATATAATAGTTTCATCCACTCATGGCTTCATTGTGCTTGGTGCATTGTCACTTGACACTCTGCACACATTACAGCATTTAATCTTAACCATAACCCCACCAGGAAGGGATGTTGTAGTCACCATTGAGATAAAAAGAATGAGCATCAAAGATGCTATAAACAGCTTGCCTGAAGTCTTATAGGTAAGCAACAAAGATGGTATAGAACCAAGATGTGATGCGCGCGCGCGCACACACACACACACACTCTACGACATCAAGGATGTAATACTGCCACATGTCTGCTTGTATTTATATGTATTTTGTTTATTTAGGTTGATAATTATCTTATAAAATGCTTCCTATATTAGGAATTTTAAAGAATTACTTAAAATGTTTAAGGCTTTTTGGGAGAACTTTTCATTATTGTCAAGGAAAATTTAACTAAGTTGATGGATGCCTTATGTTTATGAATAGGAAAACTTAACATAAAATGTAAATTCCCTCCTAAATTGATCTATAGATTTAATGCAAATCCAGGGAAAGAATTCAAACACTTTAATTAAACACTGAAATAACTAAAAATAAAAATTTAAAAAAATCTCAGAAAACAACAGTGGTCATGAGAGACTGGAGCTGAGCTGAGAGGATGAAGGAATTGGAGGGCTGACAGAACTGTCCTGTATCTTAATCATGGTGGTGGTTACAAGACTGCATGCATTTGTTAGCAAAACTGCACACCAAAGACAGCTGTTTTATTGTATATAAATTATTCTTTAATTATACCACAGGATATGAAAGACGGATTCTAAAATTTAAATGGAGGAATATAGTGCCAACAACAGCTGAGAGGTTTCTGAGGAGTAGGAAGGCTACTACTGCCTCTTAAGCCAAGGAAGCTCAATGTAAAGCTAAGTAACTAAGGCAGTGCAGGATGGTGCAGGGACAAACAGACCAGTGTACAGAAGAAAGAGCCTAGAAAAAGACTTCACGCATCTGTGAAACTTTGACTTTTAACAGAACAGCCCAGAAAAGGAAAAGCTGGAAAAATTATTTATCCATAGGAAAAAAAAATGAAATTGGATTCTTATACCATGCTGAAAAATCCACTCCAGATGGATGAAGAACTTAAATGTCAAAAGCAAACTTTGAAAGCTTGAAACGTAAGTGAGTATCTTTCTGAGCTTTAAGTAGGGAAGAATTTATAAAGATGCAAAAAAGGTTAGCCATAAAAAAATTCAGTAAGTTTGTCTATATTAACATGAAAACTTTTGGTCATCAGAAGATACTTTAAAGAGAGGAAAAATTATAAACTGGGGGAAGATATTTATAAGGCATACAACGGACAGGACTGGCACCAGGATACATAAAAAGGTCTATAAGTCAGTAGGGAAACAACAGAAAAGTGGGCAAAAGACATGGAAAAACATGTACAGTCATTTCACAGAATTGTGTACAGGAGAGAGAACACACACACAAAAAAACAAGAAAATGAGCAGCACAGATTCCAGGAGAGTGGCTATCCTGGCAGGGAGGGAGAAGGATTGGAAGGAGTACAAGAGGTAGATATATTCAGTAGTGATGTTTAGAGTGGCAGCTTCACAGATGTTCATTACATTTTAAACAAACAAAATGTCTAGCTTTTCCATTGTGTACCCTGTCCCACTACTAATGGCCATTTCTTATATAGTCTAAATGAGATGGTCTCTTTAAGACCAGCTAAAAGTTACTCCTGTTTCAATGTCTTTAGTTACAGAGAAGTAGAGCCCCCCCCATATGTTGTATGTGAGTGATATAAATACTACATAAATACTGCTGCTGCAATGCCAGGCATATAAAGTCTTACTTTGGAGCTGAGGACACTTTTTCAGTCTGTTTCTGAGCCTGCTGAAATCTGTTTGTTACAGCAACTATTAAGGGTAGAAGTGGGGTATTAGGAAACTTCTGAAGCAGTTATACACTATTTATTAGTACTACATTTTCTGTAATGGCTATCCTCAGCAATTACTGAGTTCTCAGTGTCTAAGGGAATTATCTGTATTCTTATTAATCCGATGGCCATAAAAAAGACAAGCACTTATTGAATATTTACTTTGGCAGGTATAGAAAATCCAGTAAGTGTTATCTTGATTTTATAGATAAGGAAACAATCAGAAAAAGTGACTAGCCTGAGGCCCCCAAGATTACAAAGGTTTAGGCTGGGACATAAATTAAAGACTATATTCTTTCCATGATACCATGTGCACTGGAAGGGTCCGGGTTTGTGTCATTAAATCAACACAGGCCTACATCTGTCTGCTGAAGAACCATAGTCTGCCCACCTTTCTCCACAAAGCTTTGTATAAACACCAGAAGGAATCTCTGTGTGATAACTCAGTTTACCTCCCCCACCAGAAGTGATTTTGCAGACCCAAACCCTACTACCCTAATGCCAATGAAAGCTTTAATGTCAGTGGTGCCACTTCTGACGCCCTTTAAGACAGCCTGTCCTAACTTCTCCTGTGGCAGCCAATAGCCATTGTCATTCTGGGCTGTCACCCCATGCCTGGATGGCACCAAATGTTGTCTGGTGTGTATATGCTTTTAAAAATATGAATATACTGGACACAAAAGTTTTGATCAGGTTTGGGTTTATGACAGATTGAGTGCCTGTCCAATTCTACCGGATACAGAATGGAGGGTTTCACCATGGACTCTGCAGGAGAACAAACTTTAAAATCTTTAAAGGATGGAAGTTAAAGACAAGTCAACACAAAAACACCTAGCCCTAATGGTCACTAGAAACATTTTCCTGTGTTCAAAAAAATTTTGGCTGTCTCTCCCCTTGAGCCATCCAAGGCCTAGGCAAATACTACGCTAATCTGTGTGCAAGAATCAGTGACTTAACAGAAACTTGGTAAAATATAGACTCTTCTAATGTGGCCAAAAAACATAAAAAAGGGCAGGCCAGCCTGGAAAACAACAGCCCTTTTTTCTACCCTCTCTAGTTCATCCCACCCCAGCTGACATGATCCATCCTCTTCCATCAAACTGTTCAGAGCCTTCATGATAAGTCCCATCTTGCTGGTATATCACACAGGACCCTTAATAATAACTTAGGCCTGTCCTGCTCTCTCACTTCAGCTCTATTTCCCACGTTTAGATGTGTGTCTCCCAAACGGGACCAAGTGCTCTTTGAGGGAAGAGTCCACACAGTGTCCATCTTTGTAACACCGGGGTTTACTAGGGTATTCTGCAGGCATTTAATATGTGATCATGGGAAGAAAGGAGAAGAAGGAAGAGAACAAGAGCCTTCGTTCTGTTGGCATGTTTCTACTCAAGAGAAAAAAAAGCCAGAACTGGGATGTATATTTATAGATTTTTCAGTAGAAATCCCATGATGAAGCCTGGGTGTAAGTCAAGAGGTCAGATGGGAAGTGAGAGGCAGTAGCTCCAGTACCAGCTCTGACTCTGAAGGATGGCTTTGTTGGGGCAGGAATAACCCATGTGTCTCACCACCCCTAAGCCTTGACCCATGCAGGGAAAGAAAAAGCAAGGAACCAGGGCTTGTCCTCACCCTTCCTTTCATACCATGGATGCTTCCCCAACAAAGGATAATTTCTTTTCTTTCTTTTTTTTTTTAAAGTATAGAGGCCCAAAGACTGAGAACTAGGGCAATGAAAGAGCTCCAGGCCCATGAAACAGACAGATAGAACTAACAAAGGCAGGCAGCGAGGGGCCTTCACAGCAGCACCTGACATACACAGGTGGCCCTCAGGGAAGGGAATGAATGAAGGCAGAGGCAGGAGGCCCAGAGGACTGCACATGCATAGATGCAGAGCACACCAGCAAGAGCAGTTCCACAGACCCCACCACTGTGAGGACAGATTGTGCGACCTCTGTGTCGCTGGCAACTGGTGTCAGGCAGAGGTGTGACCCTGGCTCCGCTGCCTATGACAAGGCACACCTCCGACTCTGTGCTCTCACCATGCCACCCCCTCAATTAAAGAAAGGCATTCATGTTGGCCACTGTTCACACACCTCACTGCTCTCCAATGAAGGCCAAGGAAGCAGCAAAGAAAACACTTTGTAAACTAGCCATGAAGATAATGGTGATGTTCAATGACTTAAAACCTACCCAAAGGGAAGCAGCAAAGTCAAGTGGGAAAACCACAGGTTCTGAGGCTACCCAGGCCCGGGTCTGAATCCTGCTCCAATCTTAATTTGCTTGAAGTGAGTCACCTGTCTCACTAGACCTCAGCTTCTAATCCAAAAAATGGGCATCTCTACCTACCTTAGAAAGCTGTTAGGAAGAACAGAAGTATATAGGAAGCTTTTAGCACAGATACACAGTAGGTGCTTAATTAATGAGATTACTGCTGTTAAATTACAAAACATATAAGTGAGACAAAAAGAACTGTGCCCAAGCCAGCATATGACATTTCACAGTGATACAGATGCAGTGAGCTGTCACTCACCAAACTCATTATGCCCTGGTGTGACAGAAGTGAGGTGGCCCAAGGCACCTCGAGTTTGTAATAGAGCATGGAATAGGTCTATCATTTAGAATTGTGTAATCCAGCAATTTTGACAAGTATAAAATCAAAAAAGACTGAACTGTAAATTTTCAAAAGTTTACCAGGACCAAAATTAGTTAATTGATATTCAAAAACTCTCTAACCACAACCCTACTCTGCTTTTGAAACATTCATTTCATTCATTCATTAATAAACATTGGCTCCAAGCACAGTGCTGGGCACTGGGTGTGGCAGAGGGGAGGAAGCCCACAATCTAGAGGAGTAAAGGAAAAGGAGAGACCTTAGAGGATACCAGCCAGGCAGGAATCTAGGTGGGAAATGATGCCTTTAACGTGAGAAGGGGCAGCAGCAAAGCAGACAGCAAATGCTACACGTGTATTCAAGGGTGACTGGAGTTGGAGGAGCAGCTATGTAGACTATGTGTCCCCACAGCCCATGCCGGCAGCCTGGGCTTTTAATGAATGATATCGCTAAGGAAGGCTGTTTTATTTTCTTTTTCATGGTTACAGGCTGAAAAGTCAATTAAAAATTAGTAAAGCTACCATTTATTAAGTATTTACTAATGTCAAGAACTAGCTGCTTTGCAAACAAATACAGTTGACCTTTGAACAACATGAGATTGCTTACATGCAAATTTTTTTCAACCAATTGCAGACTGAAAATACAGTATTTGGGAAATGTAAAGCCCACGTTCATGGAGGACTGATCTTCTCAATACACGGGTCTGCAGGGCAGACTGACACTTGAGTATACACAGAGTGGGGTGTGTGTGGAGGATCCTGGAACCAATCCCTTGCAGATATTGAAGGATGACCGTATATTTAATTCTCAATTGTTTATTTATTCATCTATCCACTCATTCATAAACAAGCAAGCCATCTTCTAAAACTGAGGTATAAGTGAATCACAGGCACATGAGTAGGGGAGAGAAAGTGCACAGGTCACCAGACCTGTGCTGAGGGATAGAAAAGGAGCTGTGCTCTGGGGTTTCCCAAAGGAAAATGACCAAGCCGACAACGCTGGGACAGTTTCCCCATGGAAATGGCATTCAGGTCTTCCCGAGACTTGGAGGCTGGGAGAGCAGACAGTGCAGAAAATATTCAAAGTGTGTTCCAGGCAGGAGGAACATGAGAGACTAACCTCAGACTGAGGTGAAAGTCTAGACCAGGGATTGAGCGACCAGAATGGTGAAACTTGGCGGGGAAACTGAGTGCATGGGGGAGCCACTGCAGGTGGGCTCAGGGGGCACTCATGATCAGACCTCGCCTCCTGACTGAGATTTGGGGATATCAGTAGTAAGCCAGTGTAACAAATAAGGAAAGAAAGGACGGCAGCTAATTAGGATGGAAGAGGTGGGGATATGGAAAAAAAAGATAGAACTAAGGGACAGTCCTCAGCGTCCCCACTTGGGCAGGGTAGGGTTGTACTGTTAGGGACCAGGGAGCAGGAGAAAGAACACAGGAAGGGGGTATATGGCCCTGAGGTGCTTGGGAAAAAACTGGAGGAAATGTGGGACCCGCAAGGGAATCAGTTTGGGAACCCCAGGCACTGAGATAAAGCAGCAATGCTGACAGAATAGGCATAGACTAAGCAAAGAAGCCTCCAGACTTTTGAGGAACACTCATATTTAGTCATTACGTGGATGAAAGAGTAGGTAGCCCAAGTAGTATGGACTGAAGGACAAACCTAAGAAGTCCAATGAGGATGTCAGAACACCCTGCAGTGTACTGACTGATGATGGGTGGATGAGCAGGATGTCTTGCTGGGGTGTGGCAGGGGGGCACTGGGGTCCTCAGGAAGTATAAGCTCGGTGGTGTGGAGACGACAGCTAAGGTGAGTGAGTGAGGAACCCAGGACGGTATAGGCTGCAAACCACTCAAATTGCTGATAGGAAGGAAAGAGTCAGGCGAGAAGGTGAGTCAAGATCATGAAGCGATGGACGCGATCTACAGGTCTTCATGCTGTTAGAAAGAAGCCAGCGGATGGACACGTGGTCCCAAGAGCACATGTGTGGGGACACACTTCCAGAAAGGCTCAGAATATGATAGGTGGGCAGAGAGCTTTGTGGATCATGGGCTGCCATGCTTCTGACACCAATTTCAACTTACCCTTCAAAGCAGTCAGCACAGCTGCTCACAAACCCAGCCAAACATAAAAAGGCTTTCACAAGTGCAGATGTAGCACCTTGAAGGGTAGGGTAGTGATAGGCAGAAGGTAGGTAGGAATTCATGATGGAGTAAAGTAGGAGTGGATGGAATTCAGAAAAAGTTCTGAATTGTTATTTTTTTTTTAAAGAATGCCGCCTTTTTTCTTTTTTAAAGATGATGAAACACACAGCTTAAAATAGGAGTTGGGAAGCAATTCCCTACTTAACAGTCTTGAGGAAGATGACAGACAGCTGAAAGGCCTAAGCAATTTACACCATTCTTCACACTTCACGGGAGAAAATTAAGATTGATGTCTCAACCACACAAGAATAATTTAAGAGGTAAACTCAAAGATCTCCTAGATCTTGTGAAATGGCAGATCCTAAATGTCAAGAACACTAAATAAATTCTATTCCAAGGAAGACTAAATAGTACATGTTTTAGATATGCTATTTTATATCTTTAAGGTCTGCTTATATACATATCATAAAAATGAACAAATAGATAATAATCATGGTTTAATATACCAGGTGCTATATTACCTCTAATATACTATTATAAATTCTATACTCTCCTAATATATTAACCTTAATCTATTCTCTTCCATCTCTAATCCTAACTCTGTAAAACAGCCCTATTTTGAATAAGAGAATTCAGGCTCAGAGGGTTAATTTGCCTGATGTCAAAGTGCAAGGACATGGGGAAACCACCAGTAATTAACCTCCTGCTCACACCACTTCCCCCACCTGAGCGCCTTTCCCACTTTAATGGCTGCATACAGCATGTACTGGATTTTAAATGCAGCAGTATCACCAGACAATACTTGACTTCACTAGGGAAAACCCACTCTGATGTGTTCTGTTCTTTGTCTTTTCCCCTTCATTTTTAAATGGTGGTATCAACCACCACTGATTTCCTCACCCACTAACAGGCCCTGACCTAAAGTTTGAAATATGCCACAGCTCCCTGACACCCACCATACAAAACAGCATTTCTATTCAACAATGTGCTTTGTATTCTAAAAGGTTAATCAACAAAAGAACTTTCAGGACAGGACCAATTCAGAGCCCGTGTGTAACTGAGCTGCTGGATGGAGGCAGTGGCTCAGTTTATGGTCAGATTAAGTAGGGCCCTTTAATCTGGACCAGTTTTCAGGAACTTTGGGTGCCAGGTATAAATACACACCCAATACACAGATACCCCACCTGCATCAAGAGAATACTTTTGGACTAGCTAATCTTGGCAACTTGTTGCGATGTTTATGAAGCCCTAAATCTGCCACAGTATTAGTGATACTGTGACAAAGCTTAAGTGGTCCCACTTTTCTACTTCCTATAACCATGTACGTGAGAAGCCTGCCTGAGCAGCACCTGTTCTACGGTTTAAAGGTTTCAATAGTTGTAAAGCTTAACATTTGCTTGTTTATAAGCTATTATAGGAGATGATGTGCTGGGTTATTTACATTTTCATTAAACGTCTTTTGTGGATGTTTTTGAAGTGGCTTTCATTTGATAAAATAATTTACTTTTGCCTCATGACTCAGCTTATTCATTAACCAAGTGAAGCCTGGAGGAAGGGAGAATAACTGGGGAAAGAATGAGAATGGATGACCCCTGGGAGTGAGGGTGTTAGTGACCAAAAGCAGCCTCTCCCAACCTGTTAAGGAAAGAGCCCCACACATTTCTCATAAACTGTAAATGGGATAGCTGTCTATGGTTCTCATGGTCATTCCCTGCCCTGCTCCCAGCACTAGACACACTCTGTGCCCTCAAGGTTTCCAGGGCTGAACGAGAACATGAGCCCTCTCCTAGGCCTGTCTCACTTCTTCTACTCCATACCCCTGTAATCATCTACAGATACAGAGTATTCTGAACTTGATAGTGTGAGCAGGACAACTCACACATGATCTGTCCCTGCCAAAAAGGTTTCAGCTCAGCACGGTGGCTCATGCCTATAATCCCAGCACTTTGGGAGACAGACCAGAAGACTGCTTGAGGCCAGGATTTGAGACTAGTCTGGGCAACAAAATGAGACTCCATCTCTAGGAAAAGAAAAAGGAAAAGGGGAGGGGAGGGAAAAAAGGATTTGAAAAAAATGCCCCAAACGCCAATATATCCTCCTTTAACACTCAGCCAGTCACCTCTACTGGCACTGTGCCTGGGCTTCCTGTCCTCTGTGGACAAGGAACTATCTGGTAAGAAAAGGCATAGAATCTTCTCTTCAGACCACAGGTCACCTTGGGACAATGAAATTTACTTGTTATAACTGACAATATTTGATTTCAGAAAAGCAGCAAAAAGAAAAAGAAAAACTTTTCCAAATGGGAAATAAAGAATGAGAATGTGGTTTTATTTTTCTCATCAATTTTACTCTTTGCCTTTGATGAGATGATGTACCCAATAAACAACTTATTTCAATAGTGGTTTTTGTTACTACACTATCAACTAAAGCACTAAGGATTACCAAATATCCCCAAATAGTGGCACAAAACTGAGTTAGGAATTATTTTAATTTTAAGGTTCTATCCCATCTTGGCATTTAACACAGTGTTTTTCCTCCTCTTAAAAATTACCAAATCATTTCCTTTCATACTTCAGGATTTAGAAAGACCTTTCCAACTCTATTTTCTTCTTCCTTAAGGAAGTTGTTCGTCTGCTGTGGGGGATGGTTGCTACAGATGTCAAACATAAATACAGGCCAAAATGAGAGGAAGCATGCCAGGTGACACTCACCTCCAGCCAGACAAAGACACACAGGCCAACTTCAGTCAGGGAAGAAACAGGGAGAAAGGAGGAATGCATGGCGGAGAGAGGAAGGGGGAGGGACAGTTAGCTGGCTGGGGCAGAGTGACTGAGAGGGCAAGGGGGAAAAGAGGGAGGGGGGAGAGAGGAAAAGAGGAGGTGTGGGGAGATGGAAGAGAGGAGAGAGGCAGGAGAGGGAGAGGGGGAGAGAGGAGGAGAGGGAAAGAGGAGGAGGGAGAGGGGTGGAGGGGAGAGAGGGAGGGGGGAGATGGGGGAGAGGGAGGAAGAGGGGGGTAGAGAGGGGAAGAGAAAGAAGGGGAGGGGAAGAGGGAGAAGA
>CAUYON010092249.1:0-13503 GCA_963573935.1 Arctocebus calabarensis
GTGGCGGGCACCCGTAATCCCAGCTACTTGGGAGGTGGAGGAAGGAGACTCGCTTGAGCCCAGGAATTGGAGGTTGCTGTGAGCTGTGATGCCACAGCGCTCTATCCAGGGTGACAGCTTGAGGCTCTGTCTCAAAAAAAATAAAATAATAAAATAAATAAATAAAAAATAAATAAATTACGATTTGCAATTAAAAAAAAAGCTGTCAATGGAAAAGAACCCGAATTATGTAAAATAATTTAAAGAGATTTATTCTGAGCCAAATATGTGTGACTGTGGGTCGGAGAATCATGCCCAAGAAGCCTTCAGCAATTAGTTTCTGTGATTGGGTTACAGAGTTTGGTTTCATGTTTCAGGGAGACAGAAATTACATGTAAAGTTGTAAATCAATACATGGAAGAGGGGGTACGTTTGTTTGGCTTGGAAAGGCAGGACATCTTGCAGTGGGGGCTTATAGGTTACAGGTGGGTTTAAAGATTCTTTGATTCAAAATTGATTGAAGAAATGAAGCTTTGCCAAAAAGGCCTGGAATGTTTCAAGTTATGATAAGGAAGTGTGTGGATTGGAGACAAGCCACTGACAGACTCAAGTCATCTGTTAATTAAATTGAAGACCTACAGGCCTGATGTGGCCTGAGGCCTGTTAATGACTTTTTATTGTTACAAAGAATGACTCCAGAAAGGACCGACCATAACCAGGTGTGTCCAACCTCCCTTCTCCTCATGGCTGGTGACTCAGCAATAAGGTTTTTCTGGGGCTCCCTTGGTGGAGATGGGAGTCGTTCATTCAGTTGGAGGATTGCAAGTTTATTTTAGTTGACAAACTCTATGGTGTTGGCCAATTCCTTCCTGGTATATATTATCAAGGAAGAGTTTGATATTTGTGTAATTTTTTCTTTACAAGCAAACTTTTCTGTCTACTTAGTAACTGAACCTGTGCTTTTTTCTTTACCCTCGAATTTATGAATTTTAACAGGATCATTTCAGGCTATTGTCCTCACTAATGTTGCCTGTTAATCATTAAACTCAAGACTTTCTTTTGCATAGGAATACATTGTCCTGTTATAGCTCAGATTTATTAAGTTTTCATGTAAATGGTTCTTTAAGAATGCAGATTATGTTACATATCATTTCTGTCATCTACATCTACTTTTTCTTCTCTCATTTTTATCTCTTCCCATTTGTTATATATTAGAAGCAGTTGCTCAAATTTGATGTACATAATACTACTCAATTTTCAGTAGCATTGCCTTTGTTTTCATTCACCGATTTCATGAAGATGTTAGTTTTCTACCGTTATATTTCTAATTTATTTCCTTTTTATTTCAATTAACCTCTTGGGAAATTTCTTTTCATATCAGCATGTAATCTTATCTCATCCCTCAGCTATTTGACAGGTCTGTATCTTGAATTTTGTTATAAACAGAGGTAATACTTTATGTTATTGTTGGTGATTCATTGAGGGTATAAAGGACCAGTTACATTGATTGCCTTTGTTAGGTAAAGTCCCTCTTATGATTGTGTCCTGCCCTCAAAAGTTATGTCACACACTGTGACCCCCCCACCTTCCTCTTTCTTTTATTCTCTCTTCCCTTCCCTTACCCCGCAACCCCGCTCCCACCATGTACTAGGTCATTAACTGTCCTCATATCAGAATTGAGTACATAGGTTTCTTCTCCATTCTTGTGATGCTTTACTAAGAATAATGTGTTACATTTCCATCCAAGTTATTACAAAGGATGTAAAGTCTCCATATCTTTTGATAGATGATAATATTTCTAAAATTTCATTTTCTGTAGTATCCTTTCAAAAATCCATTCTTGAAGCTCTAGTGTCTTGAGTATTTAAATGGAATAAACTCATATATTATTTCAAGGATATTCAAGTGCTCAGAATTGGAAATACTGTGATCATTATAACATGACATCCTCATCATTTTTTATGGCTTTCTTGTATTATTCATTTATTTATATTTAAAATGATGTAATAAGCACCATGAGCACAGGACCCAAATTAATGATATGGTCCACAACAACTTCCTGGTATCCTATTTCTTTCCAACTCATTTTTTTGATCACTATTTTATCACTTCCCTTGTATATGCTTTCATTGCATTTGTATGTATTCATTAAAAAGTATGTACTGATGAGAGATTTTCAAATTTCTAGAAGGTATTCTACTGTATATATTTTGGGATTTATCTCTTATTTAATATTATAGTGCTGATGTTCAAGTCATAATTTTAAAAATATAATTAATTTCTCTTTACAATTTGCATTAATTTCTTCTAGTTGTGATGAACTTGATAATGATCCATTAGTAATTAAATTACATCTATTGGCCTAGTTTAGTTTACTGTCTCTAGGATGAATTTGTGAAAGGGCTGGATCCAAACATAGTTTTATTAGTCATGACCTCAAAATAGTGAACTCTGTTAAATTCAACCTTAACTTAATCAAAATGTCATTGCTATCAGTGACAGTAAATATCAGCAATGAAATATAAGCATAACCTTTTTGGCTATGCATGGCAGGTTATTTTCTCAGATGTACCATAGTGAGACAGCTTTAGCAAAATATCATCAATTTCATGAATTTCTAGTTTTCCCCCTAGCCTGATAAATATTAAGCATGTGTTGAAGTATTAAAGATTAAATATGCCAAGTTATGGCTGTATAGAAAGATGGTAACTTTGTGTGATGTCTTCATCTCTGAGATTAATCAAGTCAAAAAGAGTTTTGTAATATTTTACTATTCAAATATTTTTTTTGCTGGTATTCTAGAAGGAAGGTTCCTGGACCAGATGAATTTTTTTTAGTTATTTTCCAGCTTCACAAAAAATTTTGGGCCCAGATGAGATCGAATAATTATAGTTGTTAATTTCATACGAATGTATCATTTCACATGCATTTCTTTCCCAGGACTAAGTCACATCAGAAGGATGTTTTCCTAGGGATTTATCCCTTTCCTGGACAGTGACTTTTCTCAGTACTTGGTACACTTGCAGAATTGGGAGGATCAATTTATCCCAGTTTGCTGGGATAGCCCCAGTTTTAGCACCTAAAAGTTCTGCATTTCAATGGGGGCACATTTGTAAATGCTTTTTTAACCTAGAATTTATAAATGCTTTGTTAACCTAGAATTGTGCAGAGTTGTCAATAACACATATTCTTTTGGTGATGAATTTTAGATACACTAGATTCTAATTTACATTTTAATATAACATTTATACTTTTTCAAATTCATATTTTATATTCTGGCATGAAAAGCCTAAAATAGGAATATTTAAAGTCCATCCTTTTAACTAATCTGAATTACAGATTATTTATAAAGTAATTTTATTAAGTATATATAGTAGTTTGGACTAGACAGACTTCCTCATTTTGTTTTAATGAAGAAATAAGAATAGTTTGTGATTAGTATTTTGGTTGTTTTTATGCAGTGAAATAATTTGTTCCAGCAACACTTAGATTTAAAGAGTTTCTTCTTTTTATTTTAATTTCTCTGGAAAGATTTAGGAAAACTATTCTCTCTTAGAGAAGGGGATATTGGGTAGTGGTTTTGATATCAGAAAACCCAGCTCTACATAGCTATGAGTTCATATGCAAGTTACTCAACCTAATGAAGGCACAAGTTAAAATCTAAAAAATAATTTTCTTTTATTTTTAGTTGACACATAATCCTACAAATTTTTTGGATACAGAGTGATACTTTGATACATGTGTACAGTGTGTAATGATCACATCAGGATAATTAGCTCATCCATCACCTCAGTATTTATCATGTCTTTGTGTAATGAACATTCAAAATCCTCCTTCTAGATTTTGGAAAATGTGAAAAAAATATGGTTAATCGAATTTACCCAGCAGTGTTACAGAGTACTAGAACTTATTTCTTCCTCTTAGCTGCTCCTCCCCCAATTCCTCTCAGACTCTAATAATTATCCTACTCTCTTTGAGTTCATTTTTCTGGAAACTACAGAAAAGTAAGAACATGCAGGATTTATCTTTTTAAAATTTTTGAGTCACTGTTTTACTCTGTTGCCCAGGCTAGAATGCCATGGCAAAATCCAAGCCCACAACAACCTTAAACTCTAGGACTCCAGTGATCCTCCTGCCCCAGCCTCCCAAGTAGCTGGGACTATAGGCTCCTGCCATAACACCCAGCCGATTTTTCTATTTTTAGTAGAGATGGATCTCGCTCTTGGTCAGGCTGGTCTGGAACTCCTGATCTCAATGGATTCAGAGTCCTAGGATTATAGCCATGAGCCGCCACACTTGGCCTTCATTCATCTTTCTTAAAGCACATTTTTTTGGATAGGTACTGTAGTTACACCATTTTACATATCTAACGAATTGCTGTGAAGAGTGAGAGACATACACCAGGTCCTCAAATTGATGTTGTTTAATTATAATGTTGATGGGTTGAAGGGGGAAAAAAAAATCACTCCCAGCTGGAGCCACTGTCTGGAGTTGGCACGTTCTCCCAGTGGGTTTCCTTCTACATCCCAAAGCTGTATCTGTTAGGCTCATTGGCTCGTCTATGTGGTCCCAGTGTGAGTGAGAAAGGTGTGTGGACAGAGAGCAAACCCTGCAATGGGATGGGGTCCTGCCCAGGGCTCATTCCGACCTTGCAACTTGAGCTGTGCGGACAGGTTCCAGCAATCCTGAACTAGAATTAGTGGGTTGGAGAATGAATGAGTACAAATGATTGAAAAATAAAAATTTGTAAAGTTCATGATAACCAGACAAATGCACAACAATGAACAAGTATGAGTGTGCTCAGTGAGCCCATCAGATTAGTGATGGTTCTTTTTTTTTTTTTTTTAACTTTATGGTGGGAAGAGGTACTCCTGATAATGTTCCCTTTGCAAAATATTTATTTCATGATTTGACTGACCACCATGATGACTGTTGTCACTCCGCGATTCATGAAAACTTGAGTAAGAAATGATCTTTCTTCCTTAATCTTAAATGTATGTATAGCTCACCACTTATTTCAAAGTTTGATATTAAAAGTGTTCTAGGTCTTTATTTAGAAGTGTAGTGACATTTTTGTGATCAGAAGTATGCTATAGGAACTTAACTCTTGTTTATAGCAATAAGCCTATTGTCAAATTGGTTTCCTTATAGGTCATTCTGCTTGAAATTATAGTTTCCAATAACCTAGATAGGACACGAGTTAGGACTTGGTATAATGTAAGGTCATCATGTGGTATAGTGTCTAATAAATAGATAGTTTTTACTATTTGGGCTACAAGATAAATTGAGCTTAGACTTGGGCTTGAGTTAAATATCTATCCTGATTTACAATTTTTTTTCTTGTAATGGAATCAAGATTTAAAAATTTGTGTGTATGTTGACTTCATCATAGGAGAATTCCAATGCTTATTTGAGAAAGAAATTCTAATATCTCTTTCCAATTGCCCTTTTAATTGAGAGCTCAAGTTGCAAGGAACAGATAAATAAATAAAAAGCTGATTACCCAAGTTAACCCATACCCTATGTCCAATCTCTCTCTGAAGACAGGAGGCAATAAATTGATTAAGTTTGCTCATGTTGCCTCTTAACAGTAGCTATGGCCTATTAACGTAAATGCTGAGTTTTTAATTGGTTTTAGAAGGATTTAATCAGACAGTGTTTATGCTCTGGTCATAAAGAATGCCCTGTGATGGGCTTGCCATCTGTTCAGGATAAAAATGAACTCCCCTTTGATGAAGCAGGCAATTGATAGAAAGATTTTAATGAATGTTTAATGGTTTTGTATCTATCTAAGGGCCTTATCGTGACAGTAGCATAAATGTGTATGCGCCTAAGGGCTCAATCTTTGTGTTTCAGTCTTATTAAGTCTCTGTTGGAGTACTGTATGTTGATTTCCGAAGTTGTATAACAAAGTGATAGAGGGTGGATTTAGTCCAGTGAAGTGAAGTTCTGTTTCCTATCTCTGCTTACCCCTGCCTGCTTGCTGCTGTCCAATACAAGTGTTTCAACTGCTTTCTCCTTAAGAAACCAATCTATTTTAAGATATGCTTTAACTAACTTTTGCTATGATTTTAGGCAACACTTTCACTGATTTGGAAGCTAAACTGTGCTATCTACTATTCTAACAAGCAGGAGTTCCCTTGCTGATATGTGTCCTAACACTATTTATTTCATGTTTGAATGACCTTGCATTCTCCTTCCTGATGTTTTGTTTCCAAAACACAGACCCATTGCAAAATCCCTACATCTTCTTTGACCATTGTGGTTTCTTCAAATTGAGGTACACAGGCCTAGCGAACTCAGTAAGAGGTCTAGCCAGGGAGCAATTTTCTAATTTAAGACTGTGACTGCATATTGTTTAGTCTCCCCTTGGTTTCCTGATTGAGGTTGTTACAAGGGTATTAGAAGAGAAGGAAGAAGAAAGCTTTCCTCCCAAACGTGATATCATGAAGTACATAAACTTGACCCACAATGTGAAAATTTCATATATTTTCTTCAATATAAAATGCTACTTGGTGCAGTAGATGTTTCCTAGTGTCATTTTGCTATAGAATAGCTGCTTATTTGTCAGAAGCCATTTGTCAGCTTTCTCAGTATCTGCAGGTGGTAAGTACACTTCAGAATTCAGAAAAGGAAAATTGTATGCTCACAGGGATTCATTGCAAGTGCTTGACAAAAAATATGACCTTCTTTCTGAATGCTCCCACAACCTGAACGTACATAATCAGGGCATTGATTAGATTTCTTGTTATCAAGGACAGTTTACTCCACCTTAATTAAAGATGGTCATCATTACAATTTGGACATCAAAAATTTTTCAACATGTATTTTATCTTCTAATTATATTTTGCTTAAATCCATGTAGTTTGCATGTATAAGAAAGCAAAGCGAATCTAGATATCTATGAGAAGAAATTCTGTGCGTGCAGATGTGAGGACAAAGTAGCATTCATGCAGTTATGATGGTGGTCTTGGAGACTGGAGAACAGAGTCAAGGAAGGTGCAATAAATTAGGGTACTTTTGGCTGCTCAGGTGACATCTCAGCATACTAAATGCATCTTTGGTGATACAGACTTATCATTTCACATGAAAAGAGGTTTAGAGACAGGTACTACACTTTTTTGTAGGGAAGAAGTTCTGTCCCAGAAGATCCCAGCAGACTTCTCCTTACACTTAACTAGTTGGACTCAGATACCTTGCTTGGTACTAAATCACCCTCCAACGTGGGTCACGAGCAGGGGGTAGAATTGTGATAGACTGAGACCAGTAATTAATTCCCTGGAGTTGGCCCCCTTCCCTGATCATGTCACCTGGCAACATCAGAGTTCTGTACACAAGAAGGAATGCAATGGGTAGAGATAGACGCTAAGTATAACAAGTAACATTTACTACGCAAGCCAACCAAGAGTGTGGCTGGAACAGCAAATGGTCATCTCTATTTTATCTATAAAAAATCCAAAGACATGTTTAATTAGGAAATACAATGAGTTTGTCAGTTTGATAGAGGTGGCCTTGCATAATTATTTTCTGCTATATTTGTGATAAAAATATTGTCTCTCCTGGTTCTAAGTGGTAGCTTCTCTTAGGGTATCTGTATGTGGTACCATTGGGTGAAATGGGTCTTCTTGGGTAAGATTATTTTGCATATGTTCAATATATGTGGTAATTACTATGATATAAATGTACAGGGCCCAGGCAGTTTTGGTAGCACTTGCTTCATTATAAAAGCTAGCATTGGCTTCCCTTTGATTTATTAGTTGCCCCATATTGAGGGAAATAAAGCAAATTCTTGTATTTTGAGAGGGCCAGACAGCCAAATAAGCCCTCAAAACTACTTTTCACCTGTTAAATTTCCTTCCTGAGTCAGTTAAATTTCCTTCCTGAGTCAAGGTATTAAAAAAACTTATGGTATGGGGACCATATTTTATGAAGAGTCTGTATTAAACTTAGGGAGACATTGTATTTTTTGTTTTAAAAATAAAATCTTATACAGAGTGGCAACATTATGCGGTTGCTGAAGGCACATCCCTTAGAGCCAGATTATCTGGATTTGACTCCTTGCTCTGCAACTAGTCTTGAGACTTTGAGGAATTTATACTTGAGTTTTCTAAAACACAAAGTGGGGACATGGAGGATTAAGTATATTATCATTTTTATGTTCTGCAAATACCCCCAGCAACATAGCACATAGTTTTTAAATGTTAAAACGTACATACGTGCCTTGAAGTATGTGTGTTTGGTCTCTTATTAAATATGTTAGGAAATAAAAATATTTTCTCAGAGAAAGTCCTTCTCTAAATACAGCATTCTTACGGCATGTAATGTTTTCTGTTTTTCCTCATGTGAATACATGAAAGAAATTTAGTACATTTTTAAGGTGCATCTATATTATTCTTTCTAGAAGTAAGCTAATTCAGAGTAGCAAGGATTTCTTAACAGAGAACATGTGCCACTGTGATGGTGATAATGAGATAATTAACATATTCCATAATATATTAAAATCCAAAGACATGTTTAATTAGGAAATACAATGAGTCTGTCAGTTTATCAGACTTGTCCATAATATGTATGGAGAAGTTCAAAGTCCAAATTGTCATCATGAATATGAAAATTATAGCTGAAAAAATCAGCATAGGAACAAGCTTTAACATTTACACATTTCTGTAACATTTATTCATTTCATAACATATACCTTCATACTTTCATTGACTGTCCAGTGGCACTTTATTATAGTAGACTTTTAAGGATTAAAGATGGTAGGACATTGTCTTTCAGGAACACATGTCTTATACAATTAAAAGAATAAGTGATCATTAAATTTAACTAAAAGAAATAAAACTGAAAGCCATTAGGATAGAAACTGTAATGTTCATCTTCGTGAATGGCTAAGGGATGACAATCTTAAGATTGAGAGAATTTTCTATAGAGATGAGTTAGGTCCTGAAGGTCATATGTATCTGGGACTACAGGTGCCTACCACAACACCCGACTACTTTTTTTTTGTAGTAGTTTGTTGTAGTTGTTTAGCAGGCCCCAGCCAGGGTTTGCATCTGCCAGCCCCGGTGTATGTGGCTGGTACCCTAACCACTGAGCTACGGGGGCCAAGCCTAAAGTTAAATTTCATGTGAATGCTAATGAGCTACGGGGAAGTATGTTTGATTGAGTAGATTGGGGCTGGATCTTAGAGGGCTGTCAAAGCCAGAAGGCAAGTCTTTAGTTATGGGAGTTGACAGGTGGAAACAATGCTCAAGAAGATTATTTGAAAAAAATTAAAGAGAGGGAAACAAAGAAATTTGCAAGGAGAGAGAATGGAGGCCAGAGAAAAACGGGTATAAAATTGTGGGAACTGCTGGGAATAATGACCATGAAACAGAATGGAAAGCATAGATAGGAAAATACTGTAAAGAATGTGCTGATGTGGGTCGGTACCTATGTGATTGGACTTGTGTGCACGCTTTATTCACTGCTTACATGCTGCTGTTCCTCTTCATTAACAGAAAAGGAAATGCTCTAGTGGGCTCATAGTTTGCATTTCAATCTAGGAGTCTAATCATAGTCATGTCTTTGAAAGGTAGCAACCTACGGTCAACTAATCTTAGTAGAAAATACAGTAGGACATTCTGCTGGGAAAGTTGGATAGCCATAAACAGAACAATGAAACCAGACTTATGTCTCTTGCCATATACAAAATTAAGGCAGAATAAAGACTTCAATGTAAAAGCTTGAAACTATAAAAATTGTAGGAGAAAACCCAGGAAAAGATCTTCTGGACCTTGGCCCAGGTAGAGAATCTAGGACTAAGAACTCAGAAGCAAATGCAACAAAACAAAAAATGGGCTCATGGGACCTAATTAAACTGAAAAGCTTCTGCACAACAAAAGAAATAAAGCAAACAACCTAAAGAATGGGAGAAAATATTCACACATTGTTCAGCCGAAGTACTAAAATCCAGAATCAACAAGGAACACAGCAAGAAAAGTAAAAAACAAAAAACCCCGACAGCCCCAGTGAAAAAGGGGCAAAGGAAATAGACATTTTCAAAAGAAGGCATACAAATGATCAACAAACCTACAAAAAATGTTCAGCAGCACTAATCATCAGAGAAATGCAAATTAAACCACAGTGAAGTAGTATTGTATACGACTCAAAATGACCTTTACTAAAAAGTCAAAAAACAATAGTTGTTGACAAGGGTCCAGAGCAAAGGAAACCCATATTGCTGCTGGAAATGTAAGTTAGTATAACCTCCATGGGAAACAGTACAGAGCTTTCACAAAAAACTAAAATTAGAACTACTGTTTGATCTAGCACGCCCATACTGGGTATTTACCTGGAGGAAGAGAAATCATTCTGTTAGATACCCCCACCCAAAGGTTTATTCCAGCACAATTCAAAATAGCAAAGAGAGGAATCAACCTAATTTTCCATTAACTGAATATTGGATAAAGAAAATGAAATATTACTCAGACATAAAGAAGGAAATCATGTTTTGCTCCAATATGGATGGAACTGGCAGCCATTATCTCAAGTGCAATAACTCAGCCACATATTGCTTATCACTTATAAGTGGGAACAAAATAAGGAGTATACATGAGCATAGAGATGGAACAATAGCACTGTAAAGTCAGAAGAGTGAGGGGTGTGGGTAGAGAAATTACCTAATGGGTACCATGTATGATAATTAGGTGAAGGTTACACACAAAGCTTGGCCTTTACCACTATGCAATATATCTGTAACCAATCTTCATATCCCCATAAATCTGTATACATAAAAAATCATGACTTGGGCAATACCTGTGGCTCAAAGGAGTAGGGTACTGGCCCCATATGCCAGAGGTGGCGGGTTCAAACCCAGCCCTGACCAAAAACCGCGAAAAAAAAAAAAGAAAAAAAAAATTAATGACTTGTATTTCATGAAGAAGGTGAAGTACCTATGCGTGCCAGTCAGATTTCCCCCCCTCTGATTTTAGAAAGCATATATTTTAGAGGTTTCCTCCCATTATATATAATCACATTTTTAAATAAGAGTATTAGAAATTCTCTAAACTGACCTGTGTCATCTTGTTCAGAGTGGTAAATTGAAGAAAGAAAATACAATAGAAGAATGAGGGTACTTGCTAGGCTTATGATGGTATGAAGTTCTCTGCAAGCTTGTGGTTTGCAACTTGCCCTAAAGCATTGGCTAAAATCCTCTTTAGCTAAGTTCCCCAACTTTGTCACCACCCACAGTGAAGTTGACAGTAAAGTTATAATATTAAAAACTTGTGTCTTAAAAACATAGAATAAAAACTTTAAGGGACATGCCTTAGTATTTTTATCTTTATCAAAAAAACAAAATTGCAACGAAAGGGAAAGCAAATGATCCAACTTCTAAATAAATCATTCAGAAACAGGCCGTGTGTGTTTGTGTGTGTGTATATGCACACCTGCAAACACATATCTAACTATACTCAAATGTTCACAGAGCTCTATTTGGGGACAAGCGTGAGGTTGTTCATTACAGTGTTTATTCATATTTGGAGACAAACTGGGTACCCATTACAGAGAAATGAATAGGAAAATGTTTGGCCATCTTAGAATATTAGTGGTTAGTAAGAGTGGACTAGATAAATGTGTGAAAATTTGGGTAAATATTTTGTCTTTAGGTCATTCAAGCTGCTATAACATAATACCATAAGCTGGATGACTCATAACCAGCAAAAATTTCTCATAGTTCTCAAGGCTGAGAAGTTCAAGATCAAGGTGCTGGCATATTCAGTGTCTGGTGAGAGCTGGTTCCTCGTGGATGGTGACTTTCTACTGTGCTCTCACATGGTAGATACGGTTAAGTAGCACTTTGGGGTCTCTCCTATCTGGGCACTAATTCCATTCACAAAAGCAGAGACCTTATAACCTAATCACCTCCCCAAAGCCCCATCTCTTAATACCATCACACTGGGGATTAGTTTCACTATATGAAACTAGGGGTGGGGGGGCACAACATTCAGGCCATAGCATATTTGAAAATGCTGAGCAAAAAGAAAACAGACTGAAATGTAAACTACAACTCTGTGCAAAATAAAATACATGTAAGCCAACCATGTATATTTTATAAGAACATAGCAAACAAAATAATCTATGTTAAATATATGAGAACGATTGCCTAGGGAGGTGAGGAGGGAAATCGGAATGAGGGGGGAATGTGAGCAAAACAGAGAGAGCCAAAGGTGATGGTATTTTCTGTGGACTGGAGAGTAGTATTTCCTGAACTTTTTACTTGTAATAAAATCTATACCAGCGTGTAGCTGCCTCTTCTTTCTGCTAAATATACAAAACAGATAAAACGTAAGTATATAGAGTATGCTTGCTTTTTATACTTAGCATGCTGCAAAGAGATGTTTATCTCTTCTAGCTGGTTTAAATATGCTTATGGGTGTGTTTAGGATGTAAACATCCATGTTAACAGTTGCACAGTATCAAAGTTCACTTCTCTTTTTGAGGTTGAAAAGTTTTTAAAAGACTAGTCTGAAGCATCTCTTTTCCTGAGGCAAAGAATCTTGGAGCAAGCTGATCTTCTGTGTTCTCTTGGGCCAAGTCTGTCCCATATATCTGAACCTTGCTCAAGGCTCCCAGCTGAGTATTTCCTGTAACGACTCTTTTCTGCATTTTCTTCACGATGCATTAGTGCCTCTTGCAATGTTGCTGTGCGTTAGCTGATTCCAATAAAATAGTTCAACCTGAAAATGGCAAAAGGACATTACCAGAAACTGAAGGGATCATACTTTCGTTGCAAAACACAGCCAATGTTTCTGTGTTAAATAGATAGCCTGGTCTCAGAGTATTAGAAGTAGACTTCTCCGAGGGTTTTTGTTCCATGTATTTTATTAAACAAATTCTATAGAACGAATGATCTTAGTTTTTAATTTGTTTTCATTTTATTTTTTATTAAGTCATTCGTACATAGATCATACATACATCTATGCCATTATGGGATTTGTTGTGTTGATTATTTGTACAAATTGGAGTGCTTACATGCTACTAATCAACATAGCTTTCACCTCTTTTACCCAATTAAAGCATTAAGACATTTGTTCTACACCTGATAGAGCCAACTTGTACTTGCATTATGCTCCATAGGTGTGGGCCCCCTACTAACCCTCCATCATCCCACCCCCTCCCTTTCTTTTGTCCTCCCCTCCCCTCCTTCATCCTAGGCTATAGTTATGTTTCATTTTTCATATGCAAGTGTGAGCGATTATAAATTGGTTTCACCGTAGTACTGAGTACATTAGATTTTTTTTTTCCATTCCTGAGATACTTTACTAAGAAGAATATTTTCCAGCTTCATCCATGTAAACACAAAAGAGGTAAAGTCTCCATCTTTTTTTAATGCTGCATAGTATTCTGTGGTATACATATACCACAAGTTATTAATCCATTCATGGGTCGATGGGCACCTAGGCTTCTTCCATTATTTAGCAATTATGAATTGAGCTGCAATGAATAATCTGGTGCAAATATCTTTATTGTCAAGTGATTTTTGGT